>APFE030254928.1:0-34329 GCA_000404065.3 Pinus taeda
TTCGTACCAAGGCAGACACTTTTGTACCTAAGATAGTTTTTGATGAAAGTATTTTGAAACCTTATATCTCAAAAGGTAAAATAGTTTAATAAGATTGAATTTTTGGTGACCGAAATAGATAAGGCTATGCACAAAGTTGTTATTCATCAACAACCTAAATTCTTCAGCTTCTTCCTTTACGGTGATTCCTCCTATTAGTACTTCTCCTCTAGTAATTCCTCCTATTAGCATTGTACCCATTTCATTTGCTATCCCTACCACCACTACATTGATTCAACAAAGTACAACCCCTCCCCCTTTAATACCCTCCATATCCACACCTATTGTAGTTTTATCATCTTCTCATTCCCAATTACCTATCGTGGCAACTCGTTATGCCCCCTGGTCCTACCTGGAAAACTAAATGCCATGCCACAAGATTATCATATCTAAATACCTCAGTTTGATGGCACAGGGCCAATCACTAATCAACAACATATAGACAAAATGAATGATTATTAATATTTGCAAGAAATTGATCATGATGATGTGAAGATGAGACTATTTTCCCAAAGTCTCACAGGAGAAGTTAAGAAATGGTTTAAGGCATTGGGAGTTGCCTCTATCCCAAATCTCACACAATTTCACCAAACATTCCTTCGAATATGGGAAGTAAAGAGGAATCCTCTCCAAATATTGGTTGAATATGAGAGTATAAAGGGAGCCTCTAGTGAAACAGTCCAAGAATATTGCACTAGATTCAATAACATTTCCAATTCTATCCCAACTGCAATACAACCCCCATTATGACTACCTCTGATCAAATTTCCAAGTGGTTTTGATCCAGACATGTCTTACCAATTGAGGGAGAGAAATCCTGCTATCCTTGAAGAGATGCAAAGGAATGCAGTCAGTGTGGAGGCAAACTTGTTGGAAAATAGAGCTAGGTTAAAGATTGAGAGGAGAGCCACTATTAAAGAATAACCCACTTCTTCTTCATCATGTGCTAAGTTGGATATCTTAGTAAAAACCATGAAAATAATGATGGAAAGGATAAATTTAACTGACAGGGCTCCTCTAAGGGAAAATAAAGGTGTTCCTTGAATTATAAATCCTAATTTTAGGAAAAATCGACCTCAAATTAAACATAGAGAATAGGGAGGCAAAATTGATCAGCAGCAAGTTAGACCTCCTTTCCAAGATAATTATGCAAATGAAGAAGCTGAGGTACTAGAGGATCTTGAAGAAAATCAAATAAACTTATTTAAGGAAAATGAAAATGCCAACATTTTCTTAACTAAAGAGGAGAAAGATTTGTTCTTGCTATCACAACAAGAAGTCATTCGTTCAGAGTCGTATGATTATTAACAAGGATACCAAAATTATATCATGGAGGTGCACAAATAATACAATTTGAGGAGTAAAACAGCTATTGAAAATCCTCCCAAGAAAATTTAGAGTGACACCCCTTCTACTAGCTAGCCAAGGGATGATTCTCAAAAGGAGACTTCTAAAAAATAGGGTGTAAATATCAAATAAATAGATAAATGTCATACATATTTCAATATTGAAAATGAATTATTGAAGGTTAAAATTTATATTCCTATGACTAAATTAGTTAACATAAATGCATCTAGATTTCATGTCCTGGAGGCTCTGAAGATAGGGGATGGGATGGACACAATTAACTTAACTGAGGACTAACCTGAGTTATTGTTTGGGCCTGAAGTTGAAGGGAAGTCTGAGGATGGTAGTGTGCCACCTATCTATATTAGTTTGAACATTCGTGACAAAATTCTACACAATGCTATGCTTGATTCTGGTGCTTCACACAATCTTATGCCTAGAGGCATCATGGAGAAGCTGGGATTAGACACAGCAAGACCCTACAAAGATTTATATTCTTTTGATTTGAGCAAAGTGAGATGCTTAGATCTCATCAAACATTTATGTGTTACTGTGGTCCAAATACTAGCAAAGAGTGTGGTAATGGATATTGTAGTGGCAGACATACCTCCCAAGTATGGAATGTTGCTATCAATATCATGGGGAGCAAACTTACAAAATACGTTGCAGATGGACATGACCTATTCTACCATCCCCGTTTTTGGTCAGCATAAAACGTTATGCAGGGAAACATTAATGATATATATGGTGAGCAGCCAAGACAAACTAAATAATTACCCCATGTGTTATGTGCATTCAAATATGGACTCCTTTATTTTGTATAATTATGAATGTGTAGATGAAGATGTGTCACACTTGGAAGCTGAATTCACCAAGAGAGAGGAGATAAAATTAGATACTAGAAAAGAAGATGAAGAGGGAGAAGCCCTTTGGAACATGGATTTTGATGGGGTTGTGAGAAAGGAAGGAGCAAGGGTATGTGTTTGGATCTCAAACTCACAGACAAGTATAGGAAAGAGACATTCTTATAAGCTTAACTTCCAATGTACAAATAATATAGCTGAATATGAAACACTGCTTTTAAGACTGAAAAATTTGAAGAGGTTGGGAGCTAAAAGGATTTCAGCACATGGGGATTTTGAACTCATCATCAACAAAATTAAAAGTGAGTACTCGAGTAAACACCCTAGACTAAGGGCCTATAGAAATGCAGAAGGCCAACTTGTACTCATGTAGGCCTACTCATATAGGCTTGACGAAAATATGGGTTTCCAACTTGTAAATTCAATATTTTATTAATGAATAGGAGTTAGAAGGTGATTAAATACTCAATCAAAAGGGCTTGAAGTCCTCTACACTCTCGTGTTATTGACTTCTTAAGTTGGTGATCCCTTTGACATCAATACAAGTATTTTCCAACATAAGGAATACAGTTTCAGTGGCCTATGCTATTAGATGTTGTGCATTACATTTGATGAAGCTTTTTAAAATCTTGGGGGTTCTCCATTGTAATGGGCCTAAGTTGAGCAAATGGTTCACTTGGCTAGGCTAACGTTGGTTGGCTTGGCATGGATGCTTTTAAGCCATGGGGCATTATAGATCTATTATTTGTAATTAGTTTTCCCACAAGCATTTCCTAGCTAAAATATGGTGTTCATGTCGATTGTATTATTTTTGTGGTGTGTTTATCAAAGCTAAGAAACTGTGGCTTCTAAAAGGAGGCAATGGTTGCAATTGCCAACACATGTATGTTGAGGTTGAAGATAACATAGATAATCCCTGATTGGGATTTGAACTGCATATGTGAAGATTGAGAGGACATAGAGGTCCAACAAGGTGAAATGCAACAACAAAAGTGAAGCCTGATGAGAACAACTAGTGTGAGAAAATGTGTAAATGTGAAAGCATGAAAAAATGGTTTCCAAACAACAATTAAAAAAAATAAAAATTACTTGGAGATGAAATTTGTAAATTACATATAGTTGGGCATACAACTATAAGACGTAGTTAGGCTTTCATACCCATACCAATAAAATCTCAAATAGACCTAAGTGATAAGGGAAACAAGCATGAATATTTCACTTCTCAAATTTAAAGGGGGGAATGTTAGTGTAAATTTGACTCCATGAAAAATTCAAATTTGTTAGGTCTAGGTACATCATTTTGGTGGCCTATGGTATTAAAGAACATGGATTACATGTGAGGAAACCTTTTAAAATTGAAGGGATTCTCCATTGTAATGGGTTTGAGTTGAGAAAAGGGCTCACTTGGCTATGCCTAGAAATTAGTCGGTTGGCTACTTTTAAGTAAGGAGTTTATGCATTTAAACCATGAAGAATAGTGGATCTTTTATTTGCTGCTACTTTTCTCACAAGGGTTTCTAAGGTAAAATATGGTATTCATGTCCACGTATTATTGTTGTGATGTGTTTATCATGTATTTATTTCTCTGTTTTTTGCTAACAAAGTTGATTTATAGCAATAACCCTATAGCAATCTATGACAAGGACTTGTAGTGATCCATAACATGTGTGTAGTGATTTACATCATGGATTTATAGTGCTTTTTGCAACAACAATCCTACTCATACCAAGGATCTCTAGCGACTCCAACTTGGTTGATGATTTAACATAAATAAATACAAAGTAAACAAATATTTAATATACAATTTAATCAAAATGTGATAGCAAACTATAGAATCTATGATAAAAAAACATCCTCAACCTTGACATCATGAATTGAGCATAAACAATGTGAAAATACAAGAGTAAAAAATGATGTTCACCACATACCGCAGACCAAACACACTAAACATCATATACAACAAACATCAAAGAAATGTCACCCCCTAAAACTAAAAGCACACTACTTCTACATAATTTTACCATAATTGTCAATGGAAAAAATTATAAACTAACTATCAATAAACTTGTTAAAATCGCTATCAGCATTGAACTTCTCTAAAAAGATGTAAAAATTATAAACTAACTATCAATAAACTTATTAAAATCACTATCAACATTGAACTTCTCTAAAAAGATGTAAGCATGTGGTATGGCTAAGGCCAACAATTCCTTCCTTTCATTTCTTTAACACCATCATTAAACTTTTCATTATCCCTCACCAAGTTAGTGTTTCAAAAACTAATAATTCTAAACTGAAGCAAGGAATTCTAAATCAGTCGATGACTAGAAAGAAAATAACAAATTCTAATTTGTGAAACGGACTTGGTATGCAACAACAAACGGCGCATACACAGTGACACGCATTGAACAAGACCACCAAAAGAAAAGAAACCTCCGGGAAAATTTGATTTCTTTCTTATACGAGTCAATAGGAGACTTAGTCGACCTCCTCCATCTTGCTCTCCTCCTGAACGGAGGCGTCCTCGTCTTCCAGAGGCGGCATGTCTGCATCCAGCTCACCGGTGGCATCGCCCTCGATGCTGAGGCAGAGCTTCAGCATCCTGTGAATTCTGGCAGCGAAAGTGTTTGGGTCTTCTAAACTGAACCCCGAGGTGAGCAGGGCGGTCTCGTACAAGAGCATCACGAGATCCTTCACCGATTTGTCATGATTTTCCATCTCGGCTCTCTTTCTCAGCTCCTCCATGATGGTGTTCTCAGGGTTGATCTCCATCGTTTTCTTGCTGGACATGTAGGACGACATGGAGGTGTCGCGGAGGGTTTGGGCCTTCATTATTCTCTCCATGTTTGCCGTCCATCCATACTCGCCCGTCACCAGACAGCAAGGGGAGTCCACTATGCGATCCGAAACCACTACCTTCTCCACCTTGTCACCCAAGATGTCCTTCATCACTTTGCACAGGCTCTCAAATGCGGTTTTCTTCTCTTCCCTCTTTTTCTTCTCCTCCAGCTTCAGCCCTTCTTTCGTAGCAGAAACAAGCTTCTTCCCGTCATACTCCTTGAGCTGACCTACTGCGTACTCATCGACGACATCCACCATGAACAGGACCTCATAACCCTTCCTCTTCAGTCTCTCCAGGAACGGAGAATTCTCCACTGCCTTCTTGCTCTCACCGGTGATATAATACATGTCCTTCTACCCCTCTTTCATTCGGGTCACATAGTCCTTGAGGCTCGTCATCTCGTCTCCACTCTTCGTCGAGTGATATCTCAGCAAATCCGCGAGCTTAGCCCTGTTCTGGCTGTCTTCATGTATCCCCAATTTTAAGTTCTTCGAAAACGCCTCATAGAACTTGGCATACTCCTCTTTGTTCTCCGCGATCTCGTTGAACATTTCAATACACTTCTTTACCAAATTCTTCCTAATTACCTTCAGAATCTTGTTCTGCTGCAGCATTTCCCTGGAGATATTGAGGGGCAGATCGTCAGAGTCCACCACACCTTTCACAAAACCCAGGTATTCGGGAATAAGTTCTTCACAGTTGTCCATTATGAAAACCCTTCTCACGTACAGCTTAATGTTGTTGAGATTCTTCCTTGCGTCAAACAGATCGAACGGTGCCCTCTTGGGAACAAAGAGAATAGCCTTGAACTCCAACTGACCCTCCACACAGAAATTCTTCACACCCAGGTGGTCCTCCCAATCATTGGTGAGACTCTTGTAGAAAGACGCATATTCTTCCTTACTAATCTCCTCTGGCTTCCTCATCCAAATGGGCTTTTGCTTGTTTACCACACTCCATTCATGTGACACTTCCTTCACCTTCTTTTTCTTCTTCCCTTTCTCCTTGTCATCCTCCACTTCCTCAATATCCCCTTCATCTTCATCTTCCTTCTTCTCCTCTGCCTCCTCTTCGTCGTCGCTGACCTCCTTTTCTGTAGTCTTCTCAGTCCACAAATAGATGGGGTAGCTGATGAACTCGGAATGCTTCTTGACCAGATCCTTCAGCCGCCGCTCCTCCAGGTACTCCAGCTGCCATCCCCAACCAAGCCATGCCCTTAAATTTAAATAAATGCACAGGAAAAGTTAAAAGAAACAAACTGATGAAACATATTAGAACAGGGCATGTTTATAGTACCTGGTCTTCCTTGAGAAACAGAGTAATTTTAGTTCCCCTGCCCAGGGGCTCTCGGTTAGCGTCTCTAGTAACAGTAAACGTCCATGTTTCATGTTTAAAGAAGGTTATAGGCGACAAGCTCCCAGTTCAAACAATATTGCCAGAACTTGATGAGGAAGGAAAAATTATATTGGAAACAGAAGCAGTCACAGAAACAAGAACTCGACAGCTACGAAATCAATCAATTTAGGAGTGTCTCATCAAGTGGAAGAACTTATCCACTGAAGATTCCACATGGGAGGATGAGAATTTTATACAGAAGCATCCAGAACTACTCCAGCGTTGAGGACAACACTTTTTTGAAGGAGAGGGGCATGTTAGGTCCCTATAATACTAATTACTATTGTAGTTGTATCCCTTATTAATATTGTTGTGCCTCTATTGTCCCCATATTTTTATTACTGTGCCACATAGAATCCCTCCATTGTTATTTTTGTGGCTTTATATTATTATTCTTAGGTCAGCTAGGTTATATTGTGACTCCTTAGACTCCTATATATAGAAAGGAGGTTTTGTCATTTGAATCATCCAAGAATTGTTCATTTATGTAATGTAAAGGAGGTTGCCCCCTTAAAGAGGCTGAATTCTAAGGCGTTGATCTATCTTTTCTATCTTTTCTTAAGCTGGTTTCATAACACTCTGAGCAACTGATTTAGTACCGCTAGTGCTCGGTTCTTGTTAGGGCACATGTTCAGTCTATGTTGAGGTCCTACGGCCTACCAACAAGTTTCCCGGGATGCAAAACAAGTCCTCTTGTGATATTCCACTAGTCTAGTGAAAACTACTACATGAATGAGGCTCATGTTCATATCATAAGAAAAACAAAAAAAAAAATGTCCACATCCGCCATTGGAATTGGAATTGCAACGAATCAAAATAGAATAGAACAGTGAACCAAACAAGTATTCAACACTTTTAGATCCCCGAAGACCTAGAGCAAATGCAGAAATCTCTTCTGAGATATATCAGAAACTCCACAGATATCAATCTTTCGCACAAAACGTTGCCAAGGCGTACTTCTAATGGTTTCCTCACCCAAGCGATGAAGCCTAACAACCTTATTATATCTGATTCTATGACTCCACAATCATTCCTATCTATGAACGTCGAGTGAGGCTTTGGATGTCTCTAGAATCCTTTGGCCAATCTCGGGGCTTCGCAAGAGTTCACGTATTTGACCACGTTGTTTTCCCTATAAATAGGGTCGTGGTTTTCCATATAGGTAAATAGGGTCGTGGTTTATCCTATAGGTTAATTTTTCATGATAGCATTGGTTAATTCCAAGGGCATTGAGGAGAATTAACCCTCCCACCTCTGGATCTGTGAGGTACTCAACAATTAGGAGTCCACCCAGTTAATTAACCCTTGGGCTTATTAATATATATTAATATTAATTTAGTAATATATATTAATAGGTTTATGATAAGAATTGGTAGAGATTAATATAAATTTATTTTGGAGAGGAATCTAATTTTTCAAAATATTATTTTTGTAGTAGATTATGGGGAAAATACTTCGACTCTTAATTAGATTTGAAAATTAAAAAAAAAAAGTAAAACAAAAAATATTAAACTAAATATTTTTAGAATAAAAAATCATTTTTGAAATTTGAATTTCTATTTTGAAATAAGATTTGTTAGGAATAAGAATTATTTTAAAAATAAAAATCTATATTTGTTAAAAATAAAAATTATTTGTAGGATATTTGATTAATTGTCATTTTGTTTAATTTAATACAAATATTACTATATAAAGAAAATCAACTTATGATAAAGTAGGTTACTAAAGATATTCTAAGTAGGTGGAATTTGAAGTGATAGTGCCATTTGCTTCCATTAAAATCTATGGCTTATTATATCAAACTAATGAGTTATATCCACAACAACACTACATATGATTTATTAAGTCAAACCAAGAGTTTATTGGCAACAACTTTATGTATTATTTTAATTATAGTAGCAATTATATCTTTTAATTATAATTTTTTTCTCAATTGTATATATGATTGACAAAGTGATTTGAAAAAAAAAGGGTTGGAAAAAATAAAAATAAAAAACAATTTGGCAAAACCCAAAAAATAAAACCACATTAGTTTTTCTTTTTAATTTCCTAACTTCCATTTTTTTAGAAGGAAAAACCTCGTGGTTATTAAAGCGGTGAGCTTATCCCTATGATCATTTGTTGGGAAGAGTCCCCCGCTTTCATCCTCCATATCAACAATTTCTAATTCAATGTCTCTTAGATTTTGTTCTTATTGTATCCTCTTGCTATGAGCCCAAATCTTTGATAACTTCTTTAGTTCTTTTAGGTTGTCAATGAAACCATCAGTGATGTTCCTTCTGTCAGCAGGTGGGTGGGCCTTCCAAAATTCTGTGACAAGGTGGATATAGGAATTATCCTTCAACTAGGTGGAGTTGAAATTGAATGGGGATCGTGGTTTACTTATATCTCCTTGAATATCAAGGTATATTAGCAAGTGGCCTGATAATCCTTCCGAGCCAAACCACTGGTGGTATGTATATCCTCTCTCTAGGAATCGCTCCTTGATGAGCAAGTGATTGAGCCTTTTGGAAATACTATTCTCCCCACATCTTCTATTCCTACAAGTCGGGACTAACTTTGCAGAAGGGATGTCGATGAAACTGTGGGTTTCTAGGAGGTGTTTGAAGAAGGCTAATAGAGGATTGACTTGGGCATGGTGTGCCCATGACCCAGAAAAACCAAGAGAGAGGTTAAGGTCTCCATCCAAAATGATATTATCTGGTTGCAGGATATTGGATGTTAGAAGATGCTCCTAGAAGTCCTCTTGATGGTGGCCGGGCCTGTAGACATTTATTAGTATGATATCAGTTCCCAGTTCAGTAGAGAATGTATCCGCCCTTATAAATCCAATGCCACCTCAAGTGCTAATCAACTTTATCGAGCATGGATTATATCCTAGGGAAATGCCACTAGAGCAGCCATTTACATCTATGGCTTGAAAATGCCATCCTGGAAGCATGGATTCTAGGGGAGGGGAAATAGCATCAGCAACACCCAATGTTTCTTGTAGGAAGACTATATCAGTCAGCTAAGTCTGGAGGAGCCTTCGCAGTGCTAGTTTTTTCTTAGGCCTAGTAATCCTTCTACAGTTGAAAGAGATGACCTTGATGGTGGAGACAACTCTAAGGGATTATGTGCTCTAAGGACCCTGTCAAGAGTAAGTTGTTTACCCGTGGCAATCTCCATCCCTGTCTGATTTTTAGCTTTTGATAGGGAGGATGGTCTACCTTGAGGTAGTTTCAAAGAGGTGGGGGAAGGTACTAGTCCAATGCCTATAGCATCTGGTACCCAGAACTGAGAATGTGAGCGAAGGTGGTATTGATGGGATATGGGACCAATTCTAGGTTTCCAATAAGATGGCACCTCCTCTGGAAAAGAAGGCGGGGTACATGATATAGTAGGTGGAGGGAAAATCAATGGACATTCAAGGTGATTAGGGTGGGATTGCAAGGTAATAGGGCTCTATTGTGGTCCCATAGCTTTATCATTATATGCCGAAGAAATAGTAAATGTTGCAGAGCAAGGATTAGAATTTGACATACCCGAAGATAGCGCGGCTCCAGTGGCTGCCTTAGAACTGGTCAGTGGAGGTGAAGGAGGCCAGAGAGGTGTTGTCCCACGCTTCTTCGGTGTTTTCGAGACTGGCCTAGATCCAGCTGCTTTAGTGTCTATATGCTCTACCTCCTCCAAGTGATCTGCGTGTGTCTAAGCTTTCCTTATGGGTGATGACTTCCCTGTGTTCCCAGTCTTCAATTTCCCTAGAAGAGGGCAATATTTGTAGAGGTGACCAACTCTGTGGCATCATCTACACCGAAAGGGGACCCCCTCGTAGTAAAGGATCTGGGTAAGATGGTAATTCCTCCAATGCAAGGTGACTTGCTCCTACGACCCTCCTCTAATTTCTAAATGTATCAAGATCCATGCATAAGCCATAACCCCATTGGAGAGGTATGATCTATCATAATATAAGAAGGTGCCTAGAGAGTTCCCAATTCTCCTGAAGATGTCCTCAGTCCAGAAATGGAGTGGCAGACTGGGGAGACGAACCCAAATTGGCCGAGCCCCAAGCTGTTCTCTGTTTGGGTCAAAGAGCGGACTCCACCTCCTTATCAGTACAAGGCCTTGATCAAGATGCCAAAAGGAGGATAATACCCAATTTGTATGTTCTGCTCGCACAAAACGTAGAGAAAACCAACCATGGACAAAGGTCTGTATGAAAGGCAGATCAACCAGATGTTGGCCCCATATTTCCATGACCCATTGCTTTAGTCTTGTCGCAGAGTAATTCCATCCCCTAACTCTGCCCACCAGAACTGTCGTAGCCATGTCCATGGTATCTTGCCACTAGAATTCCTCCTCCTAGTCAATGAAAACCTCTTGTGGATTGGGTTTAACACACCTTAACCTCTTTCCAAGTCTCAGCTCCATGCCTTATGTGCACGCTTGAGCTCCATCGAAATTAGGGTTAGCAGGATTAGTGTTAGGGTTTGGGGGAGTTAGGTCAGGGCCAACAAGGAAGGCGTCTAGGAGAGGGGGGACGTTCGTGTAGCAGCCAGAGGGGGGAACAGGCGCTGAGGACGAGATGATGGGAATTAGAAGGGGCAGAGACACTCCCTAGTGAGATTGTGAGGGGTAATGCGAGGCGACAAAGGGTTGGAGGGATGAGAATCAAGAAGAACTTGCCGTTGGATCAGGGCCTGTGTTCCTAGCTGCGAAATGTAGGGAGATCGGCATTAGGGGAGGAACGTCGAAAGGTGGCCAAGATGATGGCACTTTGGGCAGATTGATGACTGCACAAGATGGAGTTGTGAGCATAAAAAGCGAAGAAACGACTTCAGTTAGCTCTCTACTAAAAGGGAAGAATACCTCAGAGCTATTGTTCCTTCTGAAAATGGATATACCTTCGAGGGGGTCCTCAAAGTAGTCTATTAGGTCAGTCTCCATTGTTGCATCGGGGGTTCTGCCAACTGCCACAATTTTCTAGAGTAATCGTCACAAGAGGGGATCAACAACTGCGAATATTCGATAAATAGTAGGGTTTCAGCCACGGTCGTGGGGAGTAAGGAAGTTGTGTATCTATTGGGAGGAATGTAATGGAGTGGAGCCAAGTGCTTGTTGGGGAAGGGCCTAGTCTAGCGAAGGTGTGTACCATCTATATTACAAAAGCCCTACCCCATGTCAGGTTGCGGTCACACCAGGGTTCTTGTCCACGACTACATCCTCAGACGGCCTGACTCTTCATGGAATAAGAGTGTACTATATATGATTTTGATTATAGTAACAATTGTATCTTTTAATTATAATTTTTTTCTTAATTGTATATATGATTGACAAAGTTATTTTAAAGAAAATAAAGTTGGAAAAAATAAAAATCAAAAATAATTTAGCAAAAGCCAAAAAATAAAACCATGTTAATTTTTCTTTTTAATTTCCTAACTTAGATTTTTTTAGATGGAAAAACCTCAAAGAAACCCCCAATTCTCTTCCATTGCTAAATGTTTGTGTGTAAAACAAATGTCTATCATACATGTAAATAATTTTGACCAATTATGATTGCTACATTACAACTAAATTTTTTCTCGAACCCCATCCTCTATCATATTATCCTTGCAATTTATAGGGATCTGAAACACTCAAGAAAAATGTAGCTAACAATTCTTCATGTTATGAACTACCATATTCACGATGACAAAATGACAAGGAAGGGATGAAAAGCGACTTGCAGAATACAAACCGAAAACCATGAACACATTGTACATAGGCGAAGTGACAACTCACTTAAATCCCTCAAATTGAAAAACTTTTATGTTCTTCTTGGGTGAGGCAATTGACCATCATTGTTGGTAGTGTTATGCTAGCCATGAGGCCTAGGCCTACATCAAAGTTCTACCAAAAGTGCAATATGATCATATGACCACTCATAAGAAGGAATACCTGTGTCTTTACGCAAGCTCTCCTCATCCAAAAGCTCTAACAGAGACTCTACCATAAGAGCAACATTTTTCTGAGCTAATGGAACCATAATTTTTGTCAGAGACTGTGCAGCTTAATCGAATTCAACCCCATATTTTTTAACAAGTGAAAAATGTTCACGAAGGGAAAATGTTGCATAACCATTAATTGCATAGGTTGTGCCAGTATAAACCCCTATTGTTTTCTTCTCGTAACCAACTGTGTACCCATGCTTTTAACAATATGAGAGAGAAAAACATACCTCTTCAATGAAGATGTTGGAGAATAGGAATAGATAAAAAATGATTTCCCTGTCAGCCCTCGATGGCATCCAAGCCAACTTCGAATTTTGTGCCATTCCCAACTTCCCAAAAAGGCCCCCTGATTAACCAATGTAACTTCCTCATCATGCTACGCCAGATGAAGGAGGAGATATATGCAAATTCTGAGCCATATTTGATCTAGACATCATATTCCTTATAATCCAAATACTTACCTCTAATGATCTGTGACCAGATGCCCTTACCAGACATGCCTCTCCATAAACTCTTGTAGATTAATACCCTATTGAAAGAGAGCGTGTCCATTACCTGCAGCCCCCCTTTTCAACAATTTTAGCAATTAGGGGCAAGCAAACCAGATGGATTTTCCTAGTTTGATTATTGTTGGCTCCCAAAAATCTGCCCATAATTACATCTGTCTTGTGTATGATTACCATCGACATCATATATAACTGCATCCAATAGACCGAGAGGGACTGCAAGACAGATCTTATCAGAATATGTCTACCTCCAATTGTAAGCCACATGTATGACCCACGGGGGCTTCACTGGGGGAGCAATATCATACCACGTGTGTTCATATTAGTGGATATTTATTGAGGAAAAAAGGACATAATATATTAGGGGATATATAGGGGGTAAAGGGTTTTTATATTGGAAAATATAAAAAAGGGAGCTTAAAGTTAATGAAAAAATAAAAAGGGGTATAAAAAATGTTAATGAAAAAATGGATACCTACAATATCTAGTGAAAGTAGGGGTTTTCTAAATTGGGAAGATGTATTGGATTCATATTGGTAGGGGGTTAAATAATGTGATTTTTAGAGGGATTTTCCAACATGTAGTCAAACTAAGGGTATTGTTTAATATGCCACAAATGCACATGATATGTTAGAGGTTCACTTAGTGAATCCCCCTTGGTATGACCAAATCACCAATTTGTGCTCAAATTTCTAAATAATCCAACCCCAATCTGAGTTGAAATAATGATTAATATTTATGTTAAAACCTAATGTAAAAAAAACCAAAATCCAATGGCAGAGGTGTAATTCAAAAAATATCACATATTTGTGAAGTCACATCATCTTCCAAATGTGAAAAAATAAATTCAGATTTCCCCTTATTCAAGACAAGGCCTGATGCAGAGCCAAAGGACAAAAGGATAAGATGGAATTAATTCCATTTAGGAACAGAAATCACTCCACCGAAAAGGAAATCATTGATGAACATCATGTGGGATATGTTGATTTATTGATGGTGACTTGAGAAAAACCGATCTTATGTAAAATCAATCACAAGAATTCGCAGTCAGTCTCGTCAAAAGATTTGTTTAAATTAATGTTCATTAGAAATGCTGTGTGGTTCCTCACCTTAATGGAATGTAGGCATTCCTACACAATGGTCACAACATCTTGAATATGCCTCCCCTCGAGAAACCCAAATTTCTCTGGTGAAATGTTGTCCGTCAGATAAATTTTAAGGCTACAAGAAATAATCTTAGAGTTCATTTTAAAGACAGAGTTGTAGAGGGAGATGAGAGGATAGTCCTTAAAAGTAATAGGAAGCTTATTTTTAGGAATTAATGTGATAAATGTTACATTAATGGTTTCAGTGATGTATCCCTTGACCCTAGAATTTTCAGCCACGGCCAAGAGTTCCAAGGACATAAGCTCGAATAAATTAATATATAGTTCCACCCCCCACCCGACAAGTCCAAGGACTTTTTCATTGTCATATACAAGGAGGACATTATGTAATTCCTCCTTCAAGATCAATCTGCTCAAATCATCATTCTCAAGCTCTTGTATCAACATAGAAAATTTATTAGTGAAGTCCATTTGAGCTTGGAACGAGAGATCTTTGGCAGAGGAAAGACCCTTCAAGAAACATGAACATGTTCAATGCCTAATTGGGAAGTGTATAATGTATCCCCTTCATGATAGATGTTCCAAATGGAATTCACTTGCCTCCTCATAGAGCCAAATCTATGGAAAATTTTAGAGCTCTTATCTCCGGTTGCTACCCAGAGTGCCCAAACTTTTGTAGATGTTAAACCTCTTCTTGTGCTTTGTAAATTAATATTTTCTTGTCTTCTAGGTCTAAAATTTGGTGTTTATAAAGTTCAGAGCAAAAATATGGATCATCCGTATTGAAGAGAACACTCAAAGCGACTAATTTAAACCGACTTATGTGATTCAACTTTTCTATGAGTCATATACCCCACTTTCGAACCCCGCTCCTTAAGGTTTTAGGTTTGCAGCAAATTGTTTACATGGAATTTGTACTCTGCTAAAAACTAGGGTCCTTCCATACTCGATGGACAATATCCACAAAATATTTATGCACCAGCCATGTTTTGTTGAATTTTTAGGGGGAGCCTTATGGCAAGATTCCCCAGCCCAAGTGAGTAGAATTGGGAGGTGATTTGAGGAAAAAGAAGGAATGGCGGAAGAGTTAAGATCCACCATACCCACATCGAGGTGTTATTTCACCAAAAACCTATTCAAGTTCTCTAAAATGCATTCAATCCCCAACCGAACGTTGTTCCAGGTGGGAGAAATCATAGGCAGGTTGATATCATGTAGTAAGAAAATGTTAAAAAAGGAGATGAAATGAGACCCCAGATTGTCAGAATTGGCCTTCTCGCCCCAAATCTCATTACTATCAAGTGCTAAATTTAGGTCCTCGGCCACAATGAGGGAGGTTAAATCCAACAACCGAAGGTCTGAGACTCGACCCTAATAATATCTCCTTCCCGAATATGGTGCATACATGTTGATGATGTTGAGTCAATAGAAGGATACTTGCAGATGTAAAAAAAAAAACCAGAAACTTGAGACTTGAGGGGGTCTAGGCCACTGCTTAACCTCTAGAGAGACCACAAGAATTAGCGGCACAAACAGGACACATTGGACATATTATAGGTAGGATTTCTCATGATTTTTCCTTAGTAATAATAGTTTCTTGAATAATAATAAAATCCAGTTTGTGTCAGAGAATGAGACCTCTCAGAGAATGGAATTTAGTTCTCACCCATAACCCCCTTATATTAAGGGACATGATGATCATGGAGAAACCATTGAATTAGTATTGTCTACTTTAAGGACCTAAGTATCAGATGTTTCTAGAGTTTATAATTCAACAAGCACAATATCATCCATAGGAAAATCTGAGGTCATATAAGAAAAAATATTTTTGTATTTAATGGGTTTCTTTCTCTAGAGGATTGAGGAATTTTTGGGAGTCATCACATAAGGGGAGTGGCCTTTCCCTTGATCCTCCATCAAGTGGAAGAATGAATTTTTGATGGTTAGAGAGTCCATATAAAAAGTATTAGAGTAGCAAAGAGTGTCTAGATCTCTGTTCGACGAGATGGGACTGTCATTAGAAGAAGACACAAATTGAAAAGCAGATGTGGTGGGAGCAAAAGTCCCCAAAGGAGAATGCCGCAAAGATGAAGTAGGGGGATTCAAGTCAACAACCAATGGAGGAATATATACGCTAGTGTTAGGGGGAGGGAGAAGAGTATCCATACCTAGAGATATAATATCCATACGGATGTCACTAAGGAGGTCATTAGAGGGAAAAACATGAGGGGTGACAAAATCAAGGGCTGAATAGATACTAGAGGGAGGATCAGAGTTACTTGGAACCTTTTACAGAATTGTGAGAAATTGAAAATCATCCAGCCCATCATAGGCATCTGCCAAAAGAGAATGAGAGAGACCCCATGACTGTGTAAGGTGAATCTGATTCTCAATAGATGAACTCTCAAGATAGATGTCCACACAACAAGTGTGAGAACAACATTTGAATATATCCCAAAGTCAACAATTGTGACAATTCTACTAAGTAATCCTTACTAATGCTTGTTCCTTTGATAATTCAGCCCCTAGATACAAGACATAATGCTTGGCAGTCACTATTAAATAGAGATTAATAACCTCTTTTGGAAGCCTTGTGTTCTCGCTTCCTTAGTTTTGAAAAATAGATCACATTGAATACAAGAGAAAAATAAGGACAACAATCAACCTTAGGTACGTTACGAATATATATCTATGTATGTTTGGAGTTCCTACCAACTCTATCCATCTTTGGCTCCTATATAATCAATTCCCGCCATGGTAATTCTACTTCTAATACCCACTCATTTGATGAAAAATAACTAGGCCAAAACCAGTAACCTGATTAGTGGAAACCTCTCTATCCAACTGGATGGTTCCAGCTGCATCGAAAGCCCAATCAAAACATATTCTTCTGTAAACTTGCATATTACCAAAAGGATATTAATTCGTACTCATTAGGCCTGTGAATCAGTCAATTTCCCCCGCTTAGAATCCTCCATGTCAATAGTAAGTTTTGAGTGAATCTTTATGTATATTTGGAGCTCCTAATAGCTCCATCCATCTTTGGCTCCTATTCAATTAAAACCTCTATGTCCCATCGGATGACTCCAGCTCCAAACTTCATGTTATGTAAACCTTCATATCAGCAAAGTCAGATAGCTTCATACTTAGTAGGCCGGTGAATTAGTCAAGATCCTCGGCTCAGAAAACTCCATGTCCATGTCCTTCCATGCCATAACTCCTTTGTCTTCCATGGAAGCACCACTTCAACATCCATACGTGCTCAGAGAACAATGGGTTTTCACTAACCTTCCATAACCTTCAGGCATAGAAAATATTGATCTCAAGCACACGAAATTATAGGCAGTGACAAAGCCAATGGGAACACGAAATTATAGGTGAGGAGGAAGCCGACTGGAATAGTGATAGAGATGATGATGGAACAACAATAGTGATGCTTACACTTGTCAATTTTTTACTTGATAAAACAACAAAAATGAAGAGATGGGATTGGTTGGGATGGACATTGTTTGCCCAACCCAACCTGACAATAAAAACACCTTCGGTCTAAAAATAAGAAAAAATATATATGCCACCAAGTATCATAATAGGACACACATCAGATCTCAATTCTTATTATTATTATCCAATTTTAAGGTCACGACCAAGCCAAACACCAAATTGGTGTAGGAGACCCCATTGTTTTTTGGACAAGGGAATCACCTCCGCAGCAACAAAATGATTGCTAAGTCTACAAAGGCATACATACTCTACCCCCCACTGGTTTTGAACCCATGACCTCTTAGGAGGAAACACATGTTATTAACCATTAGGCCCACTCAATATTTATGAAAAATAGTACACACATCAAATCTCAATATTTATGAAAATTTCATTATATATATTCCACAGAGTCTCATAATAGTACAGATATAAAATCTCAATATTTCTGAAAAATAGTACACATCAAATCTCAATATTTATGAAAATTTCATTTCTAAGTAAGTGTATCAAACCCATGTTTCACTTTTAACTAATGCGTAACTTTTGAAAACAATTTACAAAGTTAATTTTAACAATCACATTTTATATCTAAATTCATGCTCATGTGATCCATATTAAGAATGTGTGACTAAGAAAATATTATTTATTAAAATTATTTTAGTATAAAGAAATAGATGTTAATATTGAATTAGTCAAAAGTAAAATTCTAATGATATAAATATCTCAAATAAATATAATATTTAGAATGAACATAAATCATAAAAACCATAAAACAATTAATTAAAATATATGTGTGTGTGTGTGTGTGTGTGAAACTTAAATATTCAAAACAGTAAAACAAATAATTCTCAAAACTTGAAAATAAATAAAAATAACAATTGGTCAAACTTACAATATATATATATATATATATTCCCAAGGAAAAATCGTAATTTTATTAGTGAAAACAAAATTACATATTACATATGCTTGAAATCTTTTCATCATCTGGTCAATGAATCATGATCATGAGTTCATACAAAATATTAAATCGTGGGGAGAAAAGATTAAACTTTTCTCCATTTGTTTTCCACCTTTCACCATTCTCCTTGAGATGGTGTGCATGATACAATCATGAGCTTATATCCTTATTCTGTTCTTGAAGTTTCCTTGTCTCAATCAGAATTTTCTGATGCATGAGGACATTTGAAACCGCTGCTATCCTTTGCTTCAGGTATCCTTGCTAGTTGTGTTGAAGTGACCTGTAGTTCAATTTGTTCTTGTATTCTTTCATCCTTTCCTTCTTTTTCTTGAGTATTCTAAGTGGGAGTGTGAGCCTTTTCATCATCCTCTTCCTCATCTGACTCATTTGGGATAAATTTCCATCCTTTGGGCTACTTTCCTGACTTCTTGTTTCTTCGTGATTCTTTCTTGGCTTAAGGGCACGTGTTTTGTAGATGTCCTTTTTTTCGGCATGTTCTGCATCTAAAGGCTGTGTTCTTGAAATCTAGGAACTGAGTCCAATTTTGCTTGTTGTGTATCAATTGTATGCAATCTGGCAGGCCTGTACTAAGGTCCAATTCTATGCATATTCAAGAAAAAGTATTGATTTGTTCCTCCAGTCTTTTTCTGTTTGTCTTTATATATGGTCCTAAAATATTTGCAGTGCCATCTAGTACTTGTTCATGCCAAAAGTGTAGGGGAAGCTTATGAAGTTTAACACACACTTGAAAATTTGATACAATCATGGCGTTTGTATCAAACTTTGGGAACCATGGGGTAATGAAAAGTCCATTTGATCCCAAGAACCATGGGCCTTCCTGAAGTACTATTTCTCGAACCTCCAATGATGCAAACTTTACGATGAAAAAACCTTTGGAGCAAAGGTGAAATTCATAGTTTGTTGTCCAATTTGTGAATACCAATGATAAATATCCATTGGTTTTGGAAGAATATGATAAATCTACAGATGATGGCGAGGGTTGCAAATGCTATGTAGAGATTGTTTGTTTCTAAAATCTCAATGACCAATTCTGGGACATAGTTCACTTGTTCTACTATGTAGGCACTGGGAGTGTTGAGTGTTTGTTTTGTCTTTTTTGTAGTTTTTGGTTCCCTTTATAGAATTTTTTTGTAGGAGAGATCACTCTTGTTCTGTTCTTGGTTTCGTAATGTACCCTTTGTTAAACTAGATCCAGTAATCCCACATGCTGTCTTTGACTTACATGATCTTGTTGCTCCACCCCTTAGTCGAAGATTTAAGATGATGGTGACCACCGAATGAATGTTGTATTCTTGTAGACTTTGTTCATCCTATAGATATCTACCATTATAGATAAATTTTTGTAGATGTGGTGGGTAACTAATATTTTTCATGATGTTCTACGTCAATTGAAAAACCAATATTAGATTTTTGTACCCAGATTGTTATTGATTTTCCAGCATGGGACTTTATGAATATTTGTATAATGTTCTCTTCTTTTAGTTTTCCTTGATCTAGGGAAGCATATGATGGAAATTAAAATACTTGCAGCAAAGTTTTCTTTGAGGGCCTGACGAAAGACGGTCAAGCTGCAAAGTGGGGATCTAGTAGCCATAGTTTTGTTTTCATTCTAGGTTACCTCGAGAAAAGCTTTAGATCTAGTCTGATCGTACTTTGTAGGGGAAGATCTATCATATATCATCTTTGTTTCATGCAGCCTGTTTATTTTTCCGGTGGTGCCTATGTGAAATGTCCAAAGACTCGATCAGAGAGATGAACCCCAATTGGATGGGATATCCTAGCTAGAGTGGTCGTAGGTGTGCATGTAAAAAATGATGCAATGCAAAAGGGGGATCCGAGGGTGCATTGATGCGGATCTGCGAATGAATATCTAACCTAGTACCACAAATTGATTGAAAAATAAAAATTCCATTGTCTAACTTAGTTATTAGAGAAAGCACCTTCGTAGTTAGTGAGAATAATGGATCTGATGTCCATAAGGATGTGGGGGAAATCCCATAGTATCTGAATCCAACCAGAATAAAACAAGAGATTCAGTTATGTTTTTCAATGATGTGGGTAAGGGACGTAGATAATATGACATCAATCTTCTCTGCTATAGAGGGTTGCAAGGCCCTAACTTTTTCCATTCTTTCTATATAAATAAAGATCTGATGCACATCGTATTAGAAGGGTTGACTACAGACCCTTGCTCCCTTCGTGGATCGTCCATCAGAAATCCTTGTCTTTGTCATGCACCCTTCATCACCACACAATACTGACATCTCAGATCCTTCTATGCTTATGGAGATTAATTTCTGGGTTTGGCCTGCAATGCGTACAAAGGGGTTGTGGGAATTTCTCTGTAATGTGAAGATCTTATCCATGGACTTAGCCAATAGAGGCACAAAAGAATGATTACCCCAGACGTACCAATATTTTTTCACCAAAACCTGACAATACATTTGTTGAGTATGGAGCATGATTGTTTAGAGGTCTTTGTTTCAGCCAGATACATACCCTAGGAAGTTTGTACACCCCTCCACGTGGGGGGATGCAGGGGGGACTTGTCCCCCCTGCGGGGGTTTGGGGGGGCCGATCCCCTCCAGCTGGGGGGTCCCAGGGCCAGCGGTCCCCCGGAAAGGGTTTTAGGGGTAGCACCCCCGAAGCTAAAAACAGATGTAAAATTTCCTTGTAAAAGTATAGTAATTTCTAGTCAATTTGGGCCATTCATTAGGCGAATGATCTGATGATAGAACTTATGTTTAGTTTAGGGTTTTTTTGCCCTAGAAGGCAACCCCTCTCTTTGTATGAGGGAATTTGTATTGAGGTTGTGTAATAGATGTGTATTCTCTAAGCGAGAAGCAGAGAGGTGAAACTGTGAGAGAAAACAGAGGATATTACAATGAATCTGTTGTAGGTTGTCTCTTCATTTCATTGGAAAGGAAGGACTGGCTGTTCGGGATGGGCATAGCCCAAACTGGGTGAACCATGTATATCTGTGTCTTTCTTGTTTTATGCGTTTCCTGTGTTTATATTTCTGCAATATTTTATTTGTTCCATTATTCCGTAATATATGATTTTCTAGCAACTTGTATTAGAGCCGAAGGTCTATTTGGCTGATAAACTCGTAGGAAAGAAGGGTTCCTCATTCGAGTGGGAGCAATGGCGGAAGATGGTAAGTTTAGCGTCGAGAAATTTAATGGCCAAAACTTCTCGCTGTGGAAGATGTAGATGGAAGATTATCTGTATCAGAAAGATCTATACCTACCATTGGGTGGAAAAACAAAGATGCCAACGGGTATGGCAGATGAAGAATGAAACCTTCTCGATATAAAGGCACTTAGAATAGTACGGTTGTGCCTCGTAGCGTTGGTCACCTTCAACATTTCGAAGGAAACAACAATAGAGGGTTTGATTAAGGCGTTGGAGAAACTATATGAAAACCCTTGGCCTCAAACAAGGTATTTCTTATGAAACCGTTATTTAATATGAAGATGTCGGAAGTTGGATCTGTTGCAGACCATTTAAATGATTTTAATACTGTTAAAGTTAGTTATGTTCTTGTTCTGGCCAGAAACACCCCCCCTTGTTCATTTAAGTGTTGACCAAAACACTAAATGAACGGGGACCCTTAGTTTAATTTTTGAGAAAAATCAAGTTTTTCTTTCTTCAAAATAAGGTTACCATCGTAAGCTTAGAAAGGTCTTTCGAATATTTTTTTAACCTAAGTTTACGATAAGGTAAAGGTCTTTAAAAATTGCGTTGCAAAAAAGATAGGAAATGCCTTCATTCCCCTATAATATTTGTATGCGCAAGACCCCCGTGTTAAGCATAACACTGCATCACAATGAAGTAATGCTCATAAGGAAAAAATTCAAGATCTACCGATCTGTGATAACACCGATCGCAAGATCGCATATCGCAGAAATAAACTGGCAATATTTGGCAAACATTAAACTTTTGCGACCTGCGATGTTGCGACCTGCGATGTTGCGATCGCTGCGATGGTGCAATCTGCGAACTTGCAATTTGCGATGGCATGATTTGCGATGGCACGATCTTCGACGTTACGTAAGCAAATCATGAATCACTTAATCACGAATCCTTCGGGCACGCCATTCAAAGAAAATCCACTTACCATAATCTGACCCAAGATCATGCGCTTTTAATGATAGTAAATGGATTAGTTGTCAATTATTAAATGAAATGAAGACACATGCTTTTGTAAAGAATTACTTCACGTAAAGTGGCATATTTGATATATCTGTTGCATTTAAAACTCTCCCATCACCTTTCTTAATCAGTCATTTCCACTTCGCTCGTAATTTGCAAGAACGAAGAGCTAAGACAATTCAAAGCCGAACGCAGGAGAAAATGGGAAAGAAACATAAAGCTCAAGGCTCCAAGACGAAGGAAAAGACGAAGGAGATGGCGCCTTTGTATACAGACACTACCTGCAATAGAGACGCAGGAATTTCGACATGGGAAGGCATTTATAGGTTGCTGGAGGAAGAAAATCCTAGAGTAATGAAGGTTGATACTGCCGCGGGCTCACAAAACTCTTCCAAGGCATCCTTAGAGGAGCTGGCATGTTCATTTCTTCACCGAATAGCAGCTAGACCCAAAATTTTACCGTATACAGATATGATCAATTGGATACTTGACAATGCAGAGTTACACGGCAGACAATTCAAGGTTCAAGGACATGGGCTCATAGGATCATTCGCCGCGCAAGACTTAAAGCTTATGTATCATCTTCCTGAACCTCAGACGACGTACAATGCAAAATTTGTCAAGACATTTGCAGCAGAGAACCCAAACCTGCCAGAGACCACTAAAGATTGGACCAGAAAAGAGGAGCAGCTCAAAAAGGACAAAAACGGTATGTATAGCACTGGTTCCCTCACCTCTTCGTATTGTTTTGCTGCGGCCATGCTTTGTATACTATTTGGGATGCCAGACATCAATAAATTTTTTTCTGAATAGCTACCACTCATAGACGCTGCCACCAACGGCGATATCGTGGATTGGGCCAAGATATTCTCTGATAATCTATACACAGCTGTTATGAATTACCGGTCCAAAAGATCCTTGTCTCAAAGGGTCTATCCTCCTTTTTATCTGTCTGCGTATATTTTGGATTCTGTTTGCTATGTGTCTAAATTCCCCATTATGGGTTGGAAATGGACTACCCAGAACCCATTACCTCTCCATGTTTATCATAAGGTGTTATGGGATTCCCAGTTCGTCCCGTACTTCTATCAGATCTGTCACGGGCTTATCTTACCCCTGCATAGAATGATGTGTGATGAAGATGAAAAGAAAAGAGCAAGTGCACCCAAAATAAACAAGAGTCATAAGGAATTGCTCTTTAACAAATGGGACGATCAAATCAGGCAGGCAGAACAAGCAGCGGAGACAGCGGCCACGCAGGAAAACATTCTTATTGACTGTGTAAATGAGAATTTACATAGGGCCAACTTAATCGCATAAACCACCCCAGGGTACCTACCAAATAAATCACGACTGGAGATAGAATGGAAGCAGAAGGCGCAGGAAAAGGGAAAAGCGATCCAGGCATTGAACAGGTTAAATTGGGAGTGTTATTGGGCGTACTTAGTCAAGCCACACAGTCAATGGGTGACTGTTAAATGCATCATAAACTCAGCCGAGAAAGTAGTGCCAGCTCTCATAGATTCTGTTTTCGCAGCCCAGCTCAGCGCAGAAGTCGGCCAACCGACTCTTCTCAAGTCCATGATGAACACTTGCAGTTTTAAGGACCAAGTTCAGAAGTAGCTTATTTTTAGAAGTTTGTTTTTTCTTTTTATTAGATTAGAAAAATGACGGTCATTTGAAAACCGTATCCTAAAATTGTGAAGACACTATTATTAGAATTAGGAAGTAGTATTTTAACCCTTCTCATGCATTTAGAGAAGGGTCTAGAGATTTGTCAAAAACTTGTCCTCGAAACATGCACTTCTGCACCCTGAGAGGAGGTTTTGATGAATGGATGGATCGAGGTTTATTTTTATTTTCATTTGATCTCTACTACTGATGTTTCACTTTTGTACTCTTAGTAGATGTTAGAACAAGTAGAGATAAATCGTTTTTGCTTGAAGTTTGTGAGTAGGATTAGTCATAAATGGTACTTTTATCTCTTGGCCATTTCTGCTTATAGTCTTTAAGTGATTTACAGTTTTCAGTTGTTTATATGTTACTGCATGAATGTATGGGTTACCATTTGGCACTTCTGTACAGTGGAGTAATTTATTTATGTCTGACGTATGAATAGCTTATTATGCGATATGCTGTTCACAACTGTTTTTCCTAACTTCTTATGCAAAGTGGTTTATCTTAATTGATTTCTATTCTTATGATAGCCGAATGATCTTTATTACCAGTTATTGTGTGAAATCTCTTTAGATCGCATAATAGAAGATATATATCCTGGGTTAGCGTAGATTAGATGTGTTGTTTCTCATTAGATTACAATAGCATAGAGTTAGTTTAAGGATCTGAATTAAATTAGCTTAAAAGTACTCTTAGATCAGCATTATCCAACTCTACACACACACACACCCTCAGATCGGGAAACTGGTCCCGTTATCCCCAGTCAAACCCGCTATACCAAATGGATAAGGAGCTGCCAACCAAGGTCCGGACCGGGTGGGTATCCCCCTTGTTGTCGACCCGATTTTCGGGGCTTCAACATATTTGGCGCTAGAAGGAGGGCCTGAACATAGTGTCTGTTGGAATGATTTTCAAATCGTAACATCTGAATCTGGATGGCCGCTCACATACTTCCCATTTGGAGCTACATCCATGTTCCTACCTCTTCCAACGCTCCACCTGAAGTGGTAAGACTCTTGTCTCAGGTAAAATTGAATGGTAAGAATAACTCTTCTGCTTTTAATCATGCCCTTCAATTTATTCAAAACATTTCAAGTTATGATATTCCAAGAATTGATGAAGGCGTTTTATGCAGGATTTTTACTCTTACACTCATGACGGAAGCTAGAAAATGGTGTAGAAACCTCCCAGTTGCATCAATCCACAACTGGGATCAATTCGCCAAGATTTTTATTCTTGAATTTGATTGTTATGACTATGACTAGGTATACAATGAAATTGATCATCTCAGAGAAAACGATGAATCTATTAGGGATTTTAATATGCGATTTCATTTTGATTGTCTAAAATATGATACAGAAAGTGAACTCATAGATGAAGAATCTTTAGATTATGCTGAACCTTCCCTGCCTCCTATATCTGATCAAGCAGAAATTAGTCTGAGTTTTGTCTCTTTTCTTTCTAATATGAACGAGAATTCCAATTTGAATATGCAAATCGCTCATAATGAAAAAAGCCCTCAAAGCCTAGGAGTTATCCATACTCTAATACAAGAAGACAAAAACGAAGACGATGAAGGGAAACCTGCCTTGGAACCAGGAGATGACTTTGATATGAGGTCAGATGATCTCGTTGCAAGTCAACAAATGCAGACGCCAAGGTCAGAACAACAAACTATTTTTCTTTCAGGAAGTATCAACACACAAAGGTATGATCTGAAACCCGATGTCTATATTGAATCTGATGAACGAATATTTTTCTATAATGATAATCTTAAATGCGTTGCTTCAGAATCACACTTCTCTCTTTACCCTGATATTTTTAATGATGATAACTTTTCCCCTCTCAACATTAAAGATATTTCAAAAAACATAGAGGATAAGTAAAATAAGTCATCGTTAGATTTTCAAGATAAAGAGATAGCTATAGAACATCCCTCGATTGTTTCCAAGCAAGGAACACTTGAATTTCCTTGTCTAAAATTATATGACGGAAAGGAAAAATCTAGGGAAACTGGTAAAATTAGTTATGATGGTTACTTTTCCAATGACGATGTTATTGATTTACGTCAAGTAACTCATCAAAGCTCAAAAAATGAGGGATACTCTAATTCGGAAAACATATCATTCAATCCTCATTTTGAGGCCAAAGATCATTCGCCTGATTTTGCTGACCAAGACAATCTCCCTATCTATGATTCATACCTTGAAGAAACCCCCATGCCTATTCATAATCGTAACCTATCTTCTGTTTCACATGACCTGGCCAGTTCTTGTGAACAGCAAAATTTTACAAGCTTATCCCAGTTGTGTTGTAACTTTATTTGTACAAAAAACTTTTTTTATTATTGTGCCCACTTGCACTCATTTTGTACAAAATCGGATTGCGTTTTAAATTTTTAGTTTTTTGATAGATTATTCTGGTATAACCAACACCTTATCAAAGAGCATCTAAAAGACGAGCTACCATTGCGGAAAGCTAAGCTATATCAATGAAGTACAGAACTTCCTCCATTACAAGATCATCAAGATATAACAGAAATTCATCCTTATTTTTATGATCTAATAGATACCTAGTTGGAAGGAAGATTTTGCGAGAAAGAAATTTCGAACAAAATTCCAACTGGAGTTATGCATTCCTATTCCGCATCCAACGTTAACATCCCAAGGAAAATTCCGTTCTTAGCACCAACGTTGGAAAGCTGCATGCGTATAGGAATAAAAATGAGAAAGTGGCTCAATTGGAAATATCATTTCACCTAGTCAAATTTTTGTATAAAGTTAGAGTAGGAGTAGGAGTAGTTTAGTTAAGTAGTTAGGTTCATTCTTGAGTAGTTGATAGTCGAAATAAGAAAAGAGATCATCCCTATTGTCTACCCGACCCTAGGGAATGTCTGCCTCTCACTTCGTTAAGTTTTTCCCATGAATAAAGTTTGCTTTGGTTAAATAGCATTCGACGTTTACGAAAGGCACCTTTTTCTCTATCAGGATTTTGAACTTCTGCTTCTATGAATCACAAATATTTTTCTTTGAAACTTGATCTTTATTATCAATAGAACTTTAATCCAGATATGATATTAGTTTCGACTCCAAAAAACTAATGAAAGTAATCTCAGCGAAGTAATTGTTTTACGTCAGTACAATGAAAGGCATCAATGACAAGATGAGGAATCCCTGTAGAAACAACGATTACCAAAGAAGCTTTATTATTGTCGTCTAGAACTTTCTTAAGGAAAGAAAATTAACTTCCTCCCTGCCAAAGGAAATCGGAGCATTCAGGGAAGCAATCCAATGAAAACACTATATCTCAAAGAATAAGAGGTCTCATCACGAGCCGACTTATCATCATCACAGATATTATAACTTGCTGACTTTGCCAAAACTGTCCACCAAAACAAGGCAACGACTCAAGATTGTTGCAATCAAAAGACAAGGGGTCTCATCACGAGCCAGCTTGTTTAGCAAAAGTATAAATCTAGTGAATGACTGTGTCATAATTTGGCCCCAAACCAAGACATTGTTCTTTAGAGAATAAAAAAGAAAAAGTGTCAAAATGGGTTTTTCTCTGAATAGTTGTGAACACTTAGGCAGGATAAAGGATCATTACTGGTTAATAGGTAACCCTGTCAAGGCTATGGATGCCTGCTGGCAGCAGAGGCTCTACCAGCAACAAAGAAGCATATTTGAAAAGGACTGCTATACAGAGGAGACTTTATTTTAATTTTTATTTAAGACCAAGTAAGGGCTGGTGTAAATGCAAGAACAAGCTAAAAATACAAGTAAATGGAAAGGAGTTGAAACAAAATATCATTGATAGTTTGAAGTATAATATTTTTATCTTTCTATAATAAAGTTAAAGTTTTCTGAGAAATTTTTTTATTATTTTTAGAAGTTTGAAAAACCTCAAAAGAAAGTCAGAGATAACTGGTTCTCCCAAGTGAATCGCCAATTGTTGTGGCCAGCAACAACCCCCCCTTTTTTTTCATTTAACTATCTACCCAAAATACTAAATGAATGGGGGACCCCCAGTTTAATTTTGAGAAAAATCAAATTTTCCTTCTTCAAAATAAAGATACCATCGCAAGCTTAGAGCAATCTTTCAAATATTTTAACCTAAGCCTACGATAAGGTAAAGGTCTTTAAGAAATTGCATTAATACGCAAGGCCCCCCAACGTCAGGCCTAACGTCGCGTCGCAGTAAGTAATGTCCATAAGAAAAAACCTCAAAATCTGTTGATCTGCGATAACGCCGATCGCAAGATCGCACATCGTAGAATTGAAATGGAAATACTTAACAAACATCAAACTCCTGCGACCCGCGATGTTGCGACCTGCGATATTGTGATCGCCGCGATGACACATTCTGCGATCTGGCGATTTGCGATAAGCGCGCCTTGCGATGGCATGATCTTCGATAGAGCATAAATCGAATCATGAATCATTTAATCACAAATCCTTCGGGCACGCCATTCAAAGATATACCACTTACCATAATCTGACTTCAAATCATGCGCTTTTAATGATAGTAAGTGGGTTAGTTGTCAGTTATTTAATGAAATAAAGATGCATGCTTTGCTGAAGAATTGTTTCACGTAAGGTGGCATATTTAGTATATCGGTTGCATTTAAAACTCTCCCATCACCTTTCTCAATCAGTCATTTCCACCTCGCTTGTAATCTACAGGAACTAGGAGATAAGAAGATTCAAAAAGACGAACGCAGAAGCAAATGGGAAAGAAGAATAATGCCCAAGGCTCCAAGGCGAAGGAAAAGGAAAAGGAGATGGCGCCCTTGTACACAAACACTGTATGCAACAGGGACGCAGGAATTTCAACCTGGGAAGGCATGTATAGACTGCTGGAGGAGGAAAATCCCAGAGTAATGAAGGTCGATAGTGCCGTGGGATCGCCAAACTCTTCTGAGAGTTACAAGGCAGACAATTCAAGGCTCCAAGGCATGGGCTCATAGGATCATTCGCCACGCAAGACTTAAAGCTTGTGTATCATCTTCCGCAGCCTCAGACGACCTACAACACGTAATTTGTCAGGAAATTTGCAGCAGAGAACCCAAACCTGGCAGAAACCACTAAAGAATGGACCAGAAGAGAGGAGCCGCTAAAAAAGGATAAAAATGGTATGTATAGCACTGGTTCTCTCACCTCTCCATATTGTTTTGCTGCGGCCATGCTGTGCAGGCTGTTTGGGATGCCAGACATAAATAGATTTTCATCTGAATGGCTACCACTCATAGAAGCTGCCACAAATGACGATCTCGTGGATTGGGCCAAAATATTTTCTGATAATTTATTCACTGCTGTCATGAATTATCGTTCTAAGAGATCCTTGTCACAAGGGGTCTATCCCCCGTTTTATCTGTCTGATTACATTATGGATTCTATTTGCTATGTATCTAAATTTCCAACTATGGGTTGGAAATGGACTACCCAGGACCCGTCACCTATCCATGTTTACCACAAAGTATTATGGATTCACAGTTTGCTCCTCACTTCTATCAGATTTGCCACGGGCTCATTTTACCCATATATAGGATGATGTATGGTGAAGAACCCCTGAGGTGCTCACCCGAAGCACAAATAGACATCATCCCCATCGCAAGATGGTTCGGGGAAGAATGGTTCACTTATATCAGAGTATTTAGGAGCACTGTACCTCCACATGTCCTACCTCTGTATGTCCCCGACAAGCTTTTGGCTAGGGAGATTGCCTATCAGACTTGCTCGGAAGGTGGCCTAACCAAAGAGTTAAAAGACAACAAGAAGGCCATATGGCCTCAGTTTCCTATAGCTTGTGGGGCCTTCTCATTATTCGATGTAGGACATGCTTTTGCCGAAGTAGGGAATGTGATGTCCCTACAATTATTTAAATTCCCCGCTCGACCTTTTGACCTAAATAATGTTGCCCATGATTTCACTAAAGTGTCAGAATAAAGTGTTCACCGGAAAGAAAAGATTTATTTGATGACTTGTTTCAAAATAAAAGTTCATTCCAGGAAGTCTTGTGAGAAGCTAAGTCGAGGTTATCCCCAGATGACCTCGAAAGATTTTTGTTATTCAGAGAAAGAAGGCTAGCCAGCATTCCTCTAGAAAAGCTGTGACCGCTCGCCAGAGAGCCTACTCCAAGTGTCAGCCTCAGCGGAAACTCCAGTACTTCCAAATCCAAATCTGACATTGTCCAAGGAACACCCAAACGTTCTAAAAATTCTGCAAGCGACCAAGGGAAAGTCGGAGAAGCAGCCAAGGATACTGCTCAGTCAAGTCCCATGTCGCAACTGCAAGTTATCGCTTCCCCACCAAGGAATATCCCTCCTCCCGTCACTACATCGTCGTTCGTCACGACAGAGCTCGATAAAGAGTGGGAAAACTTCAACGAGCTAATCAGCCTTGAAGGACAAGTCCCAAGAACACTTGTGAGCGATGCGCAGGTAACACAGGAAATGGTTTCAACCATGGTCGGTAGTGTCTCGGAAGCAGAACATAGTCATATCGCTCTGCCTTCTGAGCTCCTACTTAATGTAGAGGAAATTCCCCCACTGGACGTGTTCTATAGTCCCCAACATAAAGTAGTGGTGAGGAGACAAAGAAAGAAAAGAAAGCTGGAGAATACGCTGTCACAGGGCGCCGAACATTTAGACGTCTTATGGAAACACCCTAACAGCAATCCGACAGAAAATCTCACGAAGTTGTCTCAAATCGCAGGAGCATACGCTTCTGCGACTATCGACAAAGTGTTGGAAGTTCAGCAACTGTTGAGGGAGCAAGAAAACCAGATACAGCTACTACAATAATAGCTACAACAAGCCAATGCCAGCAATGAGGCGTCCAAACAACTCGAGAAACTACAAGAAGATTTTCGGCAAATGCAGATAAGTTATCAGAAAAACATGGACGAAAAAGGAAAGCAGTTACAAGCTTTACAAGAAATACACTAGGACGAGCCCAATCTTTCCGAATTCGTTTCAGAATCTACTAGCTTAAATGAGAAACTTCTGTAGCAATAGGAAGAGTTAGGACGAAAAATATGGCAGTGGAGTCACTATTGCGAGCTGAGCGACAAACTCACCAATCAAGTGACAGACCTGCGAAGTGACTACGACCAGGTTGACAGACAAGTGACATAGTATATAGCTTGGCAGGATGGAGAGGAAGGGAAGAGAGCAAATGCACCCAGAATAAACAAAATCCATAAAGAATTGCTCTTCAACAAATGGGACGATCAAATCAAGCAGGCAGAACAGGCGGTAGAAGCAGTGGCGGCACAGGCAAGTATTCTTATAGATTGTGTAAATGAAAATTTACATAGAGCCAACTTAATCATAGAAACTACCCCGGGATACCTACCAAACAAGTCACAAATAGAGGCAGAATGGAAAGAGAAGGCGCGGGAAAAGGGAAAAGCGATCCAGGCTTTGAACAGGTTGAATTGGGAGTGCTATTGGGCATACTTAGTCAAGCCACACAGTCAATGGATGACTATGAAATGCATCACAAACTCAGCAGAGAAAGTAGTGCCAGCTCTCATAGATTCCGTTTTCACAGCCTAGCTCAGTGCAGAAGTCGGCCAACCGACTCTTCTCAAATCCATGCTGAACACTTGCAGTTTCAAAGATCAAATTCAGAAGTAGCTTATTTTTAGTAGTTTGTTGTTTCTTTTTGTTTAGATTAGAAAAAGGATGGTCATTTGAGAACCGTATCCTACAATTTTGTAAAAACACTATTATTAGATTTAGGAAGTAGTATTTTAACCCTTCTCATGCATTTAGAGAAGGGTCCAGAGATTTGTCAAAAACTTATCCTCAGAACATGCACTTTTGCACCCTCAGAGGAGGTTTTGAATGGATGGATCGAGATTTATTTTTTACTTGCATTTTGATGTCTGCTACTGATGCTGCACTTCTGCACTCTTGGTATATTTTAGAACAAGTAGAGATAGATCGTTTTTGCTTGAAGCTTATGGGTAGAACTAGTCATAAATGGTACTTTTATCTCTTGGCAATGTCTGCTTATACTCTTTAAGTGATTTATAGTTTCAGTTGTTTATATGTTACTGCATGAATATATGGGTTATCAATTGGCACTTTTGTACGGTGGAGTCATATTGTTTATGTGTGACATATGAATGGCTTATTATGCGATATGCTGCTCACAACTGTTTTGCCTAACTTATGCAAAGTGGTTTATCTCAAATGGTTTCTTTTCTTATGATAGCTGAATGATCTTTATTACCAGTTATTATTCGAAATCTTTTTAGATCGCATAATGGAAGATATACAATCCCAGGTTAGAATAGATTTAATTTGTTGTTTCTCACTAGATTACAATAACATAGAGTAAAGTTAAAGAATCTGATTTAGATTAGCTTTAAAAATACTCTCATATCAGCATAGTTCAACTCTATACACACACACACACCCAAGATCGGGAAACTGGTCCTGTTATCCCCAGTCAGACCCGCTATACCAAAGGGATAAGGAGCTGCCAACCAAGGTCCGGACCGGGTGGGTATCCCCCTTGTTGTCGACCCGATTTTCGGGGCTTCAACACCATGCTATAAAGGTAGTCATGCCCAAGGAGTAGATTGTAATCTAATGGCCCTTGGACTACCATCACATTCAAATGAATAGTTTTCCTTCTCAAAGTTATAGGCAAATTTGGAAGGATCCCTGACAGTCGACTAGTCCCTTTATTTAAGCCTGAAAAATTTCGATTCTCAGGCAGAAGCGATGGCGAACCAAGCGCTTTCTGAGAATGGGACATTAGATGGAAGGTGGGGTCCCACTAGTAGATTCCAATCGAAGGAAACGACTAGATTGCTTGGAGGAGGGACAAAATAAACGGTCGGATGAATCTCTTGAAATGGGGAACTTCCTTCCTGTGGTAAGGGAACGAGTAGATTTCCCCCATGTTCACAGACTCTGTGTTAACAAAAAGAATTTGAACGGTGTTGTTCTCAATCTCTTTGGAGACTGTATCATCTAAAGGTGGACCTTCTGAAGACGAGACTGGGATGACTACCATCTCGACCTATTGACTTTCGTCCGGTGTGGACTCAGAGGGTTTATCTTCAATGATAGGCATTTTGACCGAAAACAGGGGTATGTCAGTCAGATTTTGAACTAGCGATGGACTTGGCAAGAGTTTCTTGTATCCATGTGGAAGTCGCTGCGATGAAGCAGGATGGTTATCCAAGACACTTTTAGCTTCATCTAGAAAAGGACGATGGTGGAGGACATGATCACCTTCACACAACCTACAAAGAAATCTAGATCTTCCCTTTTGTCCATTGACTTCATTTTCACTAGTCGATGGTGTACTCTCAACATGATCGACAGAGGTTGATGAAACCAGATTGTGCAAGCAGGGAGACCAGTCCCTCAAGATCCGTGGGATGCAAGGACAATCTCAATGATAGTGGTCTCCTTTGCAAATTACGCATGGAGATTTTGATTTGGAAGGTACGGTGTGTGGATTTTCGCCAGACGACGCATGGTTGCCCCCTTGCGCAATTGGCTTCTTCCTCTTCTTCTCCTTCCTTTTCTTCTTCTTCTCAGTTACTTGGTTTTTAGTATCACTAGTTTCATCAAGAAAATAGGAAGAAGGAGAGGGAGAAACAAACGAAGTAGAAGGTGAGGGAGCAGCTCTAGTATCATCTGGTTGCTAATTTGATTGCTGAAGAATTATGGTGTTTTGAACGATAGAGGTCAAGAATAACCACACTAGTAAGCCAATTGTGAGTCCTCGAAGGGACAATGTAGCCATATAAGGAGCACCAATATTGTAGGTTTTAACCCTGTACAGAAATTACCTGCATACGAATTCTAAAACAAAGAAAATAAACAATGTAAGAGCATAACACATAAAACACATATGCACAGATATTTTCCCCTAGATCCCAAAACTGGGACTACTAGCTTGATTTTTCATTATTTTCCTTTCAATGTTACAATACAT
>APFE030254937.1:0-33715 GCA_000404065.3 Pinus taeda
ACCATCTATACCCAACACTCCATATGAAATATGCACACAACACTGTATATACAACAAGCACTCCACACCATAGGTACAATCATTGAATATACAATATGCACAACATATACACAACAGTAGCACTGCACATCCAAAACCACACTATCTCTACCAAACAACCTTGCTTCCAGTGTCTCTTCACCATCCATGCTTATCCCAGCATGTCGCAGGTCATATTGCTCTCACTTTGTTGGTGTATCCCTAAGCATAGAATGTCCATAACATAAACATAAACATAGTATAATCACATGATAACAACTCATAACCACATGATACTGACCTCGTAGCTAGGAACCTCTTCATTCCATTCACCTGCATAAGAAAACATTCCTCCAAAAGAATGATCTGTGACAACCCTATATTTGTTTACAACATGCACAACATTGAGAACAACAATTCCCAAAAAAGCCAAGGAATTCAATGCCTCAAATCCATTTACTTTACCTTTCCTGGTTACTTTTCTCTTATTGTACTACCACCATCCATTTACCACAATGGACCCAACCAGTCCAACCGATTATCATATCTTTCCTTCAACTTCCCTTATATATGAACTGAATTTCATCTAGACCTTACATCACCTGTGGGTATCATTCAACTCTTCCCGAGCTCCATTAACTTTCCTCTTTCCGAACCAATTCCCAAAACTCTCAAAACAAAAAAGGCAATACCAAGAAGCAAACAAGAGAAAACCATGAAAACCAATAGCAATATGACATCACAAACAAAGTGGCAAGGCATTGCACCAGACACAATCAAAACCAATAAATCAAGCTCAAAAAAATCAAAAAATACCAAAGGCACAAAACTCCCAAAAAGCACCATGACTCAACCCCATGGGTTCCCAATGCCTCCAAAGTAAATTCAACCTAAGTCTTCTTAAATATTTCATGAAAGTCTCTTTTTCCATGCAATCCCATGCATCATACTGCCATAAACACACAATTGTCAGTGCATAAATAAACATAACTATATACCAGTTATCTTACCACCACATTGTACACCTACACATATCATTCCTCAAGGGATTCCAATTCTTTCAATGAACCCAACTATAACTAGAAACTATCTAATATATTTGTCAAATACATGTTTCGGAATATGACGTATATCCACATAATGTCAAACAAAATCTAGGTTAAGAAGATTTCTTGTATTCAAATCATTCATTCATTTGGAATTGCAATTTCCAAACATAGCCAAAATAATCCTCACCCAATTCCCTTCTTTTACCTTTTTACCTTGCTACAATCAAGTCTTACTATGTACTATCACATCACTCCATTGTTAGTTATATAAACAATTCAACTATTACCTTATCATTCTAATATCATGCATGTTGTCCTACAACTGTTCACACATAGTAGTCACATGTTCCACAAATCAAGACATCATGTCTATGAATTTGAATAAATCTTTACATAGTATAACAACCATGTCATACTCAACAATCAACTCACATTCATTAGTCATAATACATAATGCTACAACTATCACCTACTTACACTCAAGGACATATCAGTTCGCTCAACACATGTATTACTACAACCATCTTAAAACAAGATCATTTCTTCATGAAACCTTATAGACACGTACTCAAGTCATGAAATTAATCAAACATTCAAATAAAAAATAAACGACATAACCAAACATTCAAGCACCAAGTTAGAAAATGTAAGCAAATTCGTACCTTAATGTATCTCAGGGGAGGTTATCTTGTTTGCACAATCAATCTAGATTATCATGATATAACTTCACAACATATCAAATCAAATATAAATAAGGTCATGATTTCCATAACAATAACTATATAACATGTTCACATCATAAACTCATAAACAATTGTCATTCATGCATAACAGTCACATCTGCACAGTCAGCCCAAATTAGTACAACACAATATCAAAAATATGTCGGCTCATACTTGAAAATCTTAACCCTAACCATCTACATAGGTCAATCCAAGTTAACACAATACATATAACATTAATATCTTAAATTCAATAATGCTAATAATCAATTTAATTAACATATAACAACAACAATTTAACATATAGCATACTCATCAACAACATATAACATAATCATCAAGTTAACTAACATAAAACAACAACAAGTTACTACCATGCATGTAACCACAACAACAATAGAATGACAAGTATATAATTAACTCTAATTATTATAACAACCATTAACCACATACCTGCATGCCCAACATACAAATATATATGACGATCTGCTCTTACCCCGAAGTCTAGTGTTGCAACTCACTTTGATGATCTGCTTCTCATGTTCTATCTCAACCAACAAATTATCATCATAACATACCAATAGCATCATGATGACACAAATTACATACAATTTCCTCGCAATGCATGTTTCACCTACTATACATGCATAACCGTGACCATGATAATGTGTCGTATACACATTGACATGCATAACAATTGCATATACAACCGACATGCATTCATGACAAGCACATCCCAACAACAACATCATCAAATCCTACATGGAAACACAACTGTAACAATGACCACCACCATGCATACACAACAAGCACATATATAACCTACATGCATGCATGACAAACACATTCTGTCCATCCAGTCCAAGTGTTGAACCATGCTCCGATACCACTTTGTAACACCCTCCTCCCACATTTACCCAAGTTAATCATTCCACTGGGGTAAACATGTGATGAAGAGTTACTATGATATGATTCAACTCCCTAAGTGTAGTTAAGGAAGTGGAACCGACGAACCAACACCTTACAAACCTCCCTTATGTGCTACAGGACCCCCAAGAGCTAATCTACCACTCCATGTGTCAAACCCCTGATTTAACCTAGCCTTTCAATGAATTAAACTCCCAGTCACTCCCATGACATGGGAATGCATGCATCTGGGACCCTCCATTCGCTCCCACAATTCTTTCAAGGGAGAGACTATAGTACTTTTCAACTAATTTTGTGCTAGAGACTATGATATTTAAGCCACCTTTCCAGGGCTAGTCTCCAAACCACTTCCTGAAACTTGATGAGACTTTACAAGTCAATAAATGACACCAAGACAAAGCCTCTAACACACAACTTGATCAAGGACTTGACCTAACGAAGCCTAACCATGAAAAACATTTTTTTAATATATTGTGCACAGGTAATATACAAGTCATAACAACATATTTGATCATAGGGGTCTCATACTTATCTGAGAATCACTAAGAAGAATTGATGCCTTATCACATTAGCTTCATTATCATCTATTAGGGCATAAATTCATTTTTCATTCATTTATCAACCAAACATGATGAAATCCATACATCATAACTGTCAGAAAATATGCTCATATCCAATAGAAATAACAAGGATACAACAACCATAAATACCACATATGAACCAATACATTTACACATGAAATACCAAGGAGAAGGAATTTTTATTAATGAATATATGACTTCCATGTACCACCGACCATAGATTGGTTGAACCAAATATTTATTTCAACCAATCACCCTTGTGCCATATTTCAAACATGAATGTTGGACTCAAACCAACAAAATCAACCAGGGCTACCTGAGGCTAAACCACCTCACCCTCATAAATAGAACCAGGCTTTACCGTAATCCTCTCCAAATCACTAGGCCCTAAACAATAAACATGAAATACCAGGCTTTACCACAATCCCCAATAGATCACTAGGTCGTAAACAAGCATGGATGCCACCATATTTCTCCACCTACATCGTGAGATATTTTCTTGTCTCCTAGTCTCTAGGCTTTACCACAATCCAGAGTCTGATTCATGAATCACTAGGTCATAACAAGACACCAGTCTCTGGGCTTTACTGCAATCCACACCAGATCACTGAGCCCTAACTGAGACTCCACTCTCTAGGCTTTAGTGTATATCCCATCGTGGGATTCTTAGGCCTGATGTGGAACACCCACCTCTAGGATTTACCATATATCCCTCCATTCACCAGTCGAGGATTTCTAGGCCCACCAAGGCACACAATACCTGGATTTAACGCAACCCGCATTTTCATTCAAGGGTCACTAGGCCAGTGGATTTACCGCCATCCACAGTCTGGTTCAGTGATCACTAAGCCATGTGTTCTTTTATTTCAGAGATCCACCTCACTTAGTTTTGAATCCATCCGCCAATCTAGCTCAACGAAAACATTAGAACCCCATCACACTATAGCTATCTGAAAATGGCAAGGTTAGGCTGAAAAACATTGTCAAACTTGGCAAAATCCACGCCCATGACATCAAGATAACCAAGAACACACATGCATAACCATGCATACTAGATATAGAAAGGAAATCACACATGCAAATCAATACCTGTAAATAATCTCGTTGTCATTGCTTTATCCTACTCTTCCTTTCTTTATCTTTGCTTCCTCTTGCCTTTCTTTTCTTGATCAAATGCTAAAGTTCTCCAATAAAAATCTACGTGTCCAAGAGAGAGAGAGAGAGAGAGAGAATAGAAAGAGAGATCCAAAATTGAATTGACAAAATTCTATGAACTAATCCTCAAAAGTATTTTTTATCGATGAGGCTTCTATTTTCTTCATTTTCCATTATTTTCCTTCATTGTTCTCCTCACATGCAACCTGTGACCTTTCACCTTCTTTTTCTTTTAATTTTCTTTATTTTCATAAATAATTTTCCAAAAATGTCATTTTTCCTTTCCAAAGCCTTTGCCATTTCCTTTACCAATTTCCTTAGCCATAATAATCTAAATGAACACCCACACTACGATGTTTTTCCCACCATTTGTCTTGGAATACATGTCGCATGACCTTGGTCTTATATATATTTTTTACATGAATTTTTTACCATGGTTGTCACAATATGTGTGAAAGGATCATTGCAAGCAAGGCTCTATAGCTTTGGACATTTGGGTATGAAATTACAAAAGAATGCAAGGATGAGTGTCATATATCAAGGGCTTGTAAACCATAGACTAATTTTGAAAGATTATGAAGATCTAGGGTTTAAGATTAAAAACCATAGATAGATATTTGTAAACCCTAGCAAGCCAAAAACATCTTGGAGAATAAATCCTAGGGTTTATGGACAAAACCCTAGGATTGGTCATTTCTTCTGAAAATACAAACCCTAACCCTAGCAATACGAGAATGACATCATGATGAAGACAAGGATGAGAAGGTAGAAATGATGCAAGGAAGCTAAGATCAAAATATAAGTGTTTTAGATATCTATTGTTTGATTATTACTATTATCTTTTATTATTTAGTCTCTTGTCTTTGAATTCTTTGCTTGGTTGTAATTGTTCTTCCATGGCCTCCTAGTGAGGATTGCAGGTACATAGTGAAGGTTTCCAAGGCTTTGACAAGCAGGTGGAAGAAGTTCAAGAATGAAGAAAAGCAAGGGGACTTTCCCAGAATCACGACTTCTGTTGAGAGATATTGTACCAAATCAGTTTTAAACTTAGAGGGAGTAATTAGAGCTTGAAGTATGCTTTGATCATGGTGTCTACAAGAAGGTTATCCCAGTAAGAGGGAGAGGATCATGACAAGACATTTTTCCCTATTGTGAGGTACACTTCTATTATCTTTATTTGAATGTTGCACCAAGTTGATGTAGAGACGTATTTCCTCAATAATTGAGGAGGAAGAAGTGTACATAAGAGATACCTCAAGTTTGTGAGTAGAAGAGCTCATTAAAGGAGAATTCTATACTTCCTTAGGAATCATGTTTTTATCTTCAGAGGGATTTGACATCTATACAATATAATGGATTGTCATTGATAACTGATATACTAAAAGACAACAGTGGCAACGAGAGAAACCTAAACTACTATAGGACATGTCTTGGAGTGAGAGGGAGCACCCAGTTTGGGTGTCCGGAAAACATTTTGTGATCTAGTGAATGGAACAAAACATATTATGATTGAGCTAAGATGTGTTTCTCAACATGTGTTACTAGCATTATATAGATATTCATGGATGAGAAATACAACTGTGAAATTCTTTTTGGTAGAAAGTTTTAAAGACATAAAGAATTCATCAAAATGTTGCTTCAGTTTAGGCTTCATTATAATTTTCTTGGATAAGTATGAAGAAGTCATTTGTTGCACTTAGTATGGCAGAGGCTAAGTATATTGCAATTGGATTGGCCACTTGAGAAGCAGTATGACTTATGAGGCTACTTACTAGATTATTTTTAATCAAGTGTTGGTGATGACCATGATGATAGGTTGAAGCACGTATCACTTCATTCGAGACATGGTGCTAAAAGGAGTTGTGAAGCTCCAATACATCTCCACTAATAACTAGATAGCTAATATTCTTGCTGTTAGTGTTGACAACGATTTTAGTTAGTTTTTTGAACTGTATTGTTAGTTAGGCGGTAGTTAGGCGAAACTGTATTAGGCGGAACTGTATTAGGCGGTTTTATAATTAGTTATGTAACATGATATATATGTAATGTAATAGCACATGAATCCAGCAGAGCGGATCATCATATTCATTCATTCAATCCTACATTCGGTATTTCCATATCTTGGCGTTCTGTTAACTAATTCTTTATCTCTTCCTTATCTATTTATCTGTCTCGGTTTGCAACACTTGCAATGCCTCTTTCTAGAGGGAAGTTTATGTACTTCCGGGACAAGCTTGGGTTTATGGAAATTGCCTCTCTCATTGAGAAGAAGAGCTAATGAGACTCCATTATGAATGGAAATTCTTCTTGTGCCTTCATGACCTTGGTTAGATAATGGTCTGATATTTTCCATGTGTCATTATGACCTTAGCTAGAGAATGGTTTGATAAATTAGATAGCATCATAGACTACCATTCTTCATGTGTCATCTACTTTGACCTAATTAGGGAGGTAATATTTGTGTAAATTATAGAGATCTTGGTTGAAGAATGGTCTGAAAGATTGACATTCTTCTTGTGTCACTTTGACCTTAGTGGAGAATGAATTCTCCCTATGTCACTTTGAACTTGGTTTGAAGAATGGTTTGGCAGAGGATATTCTCCCTGTGTCAGTTAGACCTTGGTTGAGAATAGTCCAAAAGGTTTCTTGGATCTCTTTCTAGAGTGAGCAGGAGCCTCCTAGCATCATGCTCGAATTTATTTCTAGATATCTTGTTTATCATTGATGAGGGCTCTGGTGCTTCACCTAGACTATTTCTATATTAGTTTGATAGTGAAACATGATTATATTGATGGTGGTGATTATGGTATTGATGATAATGATTATTATCTTTATCTTGATCTTTCCTCTACCTATCAGAGGGAGCATTAATGTGACATCAACAGGGGCATGGCTTGAACTGTTGGTGATAATAGGAGCATAGTTTGAACTGTTGATCAGATAACATAAGGGAAAAACATTCTAGAAAGAATAGTCCCTCATGCCTAGAAATTCATGGAGTGGGTACCTAGATGATGATGCTATCGATGAGTTGAACCTTTCCTTAAAGTCAACATGTATATAGAGAACATCTGGATAGTCATTATGAATACCTCCCTAGCTAAGAGGGTGTTGAATTTTGTAGCTATGGTCAGTATTCATAATGCACAATTTTTTACATGTAAATATGACTTACACGTGATAAAATAAAAAATTATTTATTATTTTGTCAAAAGAAAAATATGAAAGACATGTTCTTCGCGACCTTTGCAAAGGAAGAATTTTGTATTTTTAAAACATGTATTATTGTCTCCAAGTTAACCAAGTTGACCCTCCAAGGAATCCTATTGGTCTACCTATAATGACACCCATTCACACTTGATGGAGGCTATAAATAACCCATTCATCTTCCTCCAAGATGACCTTGTGAAGAACAACAATATATATGATCCTATGAAAATATATGAGGCAATAGAGCTTGTGATATTATGCAAAGTTTTGAGGAATCTGAGACATATATTTATGATGCTAAAGTGAGAGTTTGAAGCATATATTTCTGAGGCTAAAGCAAGAGTCTAAGTCACATTATCTCTTTAGGATGCAAGTTATCTGAGGCACATTATCTTTGTGGTGTGCGAGAGTCTGAGGCACATTATTTTTGTGGTATGCGAGCTGCCTGAGGCACATTATCCTTATGGTATACGAATTGTCTACAACACATTATCTCTATGGTATGTGAATTGTCTCAGGCATCTTATCTTTGTGGTATGCGAGTTGTGTGAGGCGTATAATCACACTGGTATCTGAGTTGTCTAAGACACATATTTTGGAGATATGAATACCTTTTTATGGATAGAAAAAAAGGATATTTTGTCTTGGATCTTGGAGGGTTAACTTGGTCCTTGGGGTTGGTCATCTTATGATTAGTTGACTTTGATGTATCTCCTTTTGCATTGATTCTCTAAGGAAAAGGTTGGGTGGTTTTTTCCCCCATTGTGGGTTTTTCCAGGGTTAAATATTCTGAGTATCTTTGTGCATTGTGATCTTTATTTCTCTATTGTCTATTTAGTTTAATTTCTAAAGTATAATTACTTAATGTTCTCTCTGTTGTGCTAAACAACATATATATAATTGAAAGTAATTATCATAGATCGAAAATAAAGTATTTGTATCAGTTGTGCTGAAAAATCAAGAGAGGAGGGGTATGTGAAGGAGTTGGGGGGATTTACAAAGGAAATCGAGGAAAGGAGGCCATAGGGAAGAAAGACTTACCATTCAGCTTGGTGAATGCTTCCAGAGCAGACGGCTTGTCAATTGCAGCATTCTACAGTGCAATTGATGCATATCACTACACCTAGAAAGAGTCAGCGATCACAATCTCACCACCTAATTGTTTCCATAATTTATTTCACCATCAAGTGGGAGCCTTCGACTTGGTACGTTGAGCCTAAACATGTCTAACCATATGGAAATTAAAGCACTAGAAGAGATCTTCCAATAATCAATCCTGTTGTCGCACGGATTGTCACAACAACGCTCAAACTGGGGGCTGTCACTCTGATCCCCGATCTCTCCGTTTAAGCCTGTCTCCCGCGGCTAAGGGCGGTAGACCCTGTAGGGAAAATGATTGACCAACTGTGAAATAGTTGGTTTGGGAGACACAAAAGGACAAAAGCACTTAATAGATTTTATTGAGTTAACAGACCAGTGCCTTATGAGATTGATGTTTAAAAGATTACTTACTAGATGTTGTCGAAATATAAACCATGTATAGCAATCATTTATCATCAAATAACTTGGACAATGCAAGATATCCAGTAAAACCACAATGTTCTTATAATGATTTAGCGATTCCAGCGATTAAAAAAAAAATTGAAAGATAAGTGCTTTAAACAACCACGCAACTTCAAAAGATAACCAAGGATCTTATACATATAAATGATCATGAAAAATAATAAACATTAACCCCACATCCAAATTTAGCCTTAGTAACAGATTCCTGGCAAAATATTTCCCAAAAAAAATTTATGATAAAATTTTAAAACTAAAAAAAATATCAACCTCAAAAATTTAAATCTAAACGATCCTAAGAAATAACGCATGTATATGTTAAACAAAATAAAACTAAAATTAAAAAAAATCGAAACAAAACATAACATTTATACATAACCAAACTAAAAAAAAAAGAAATCAATTTTTGATTTTAATTTTTTCTAGACCTACGCTAACAGAAACGTAAATCTAAATAACACTAAACCATTTAAATCTATTCAAAAAAAAAATCAACTCCAAACCCACGACTTAAATCAAAATATTGAAATTGTTTTGCAGGTCCACGTGCATGGTATGAGGTTCGACGGTGGAGGAGAAATGCCACGCAAGAGCTGGGCGGGTCACAGCGTTTTGGACGACAGCAATAGCTGCTGCGGAAAGGCAATGTGAAGGTGGAGCTACGTGCAGAGCAGCAGACGGAGGTGAGGCTGTGGAATATGAAGCTGCGACGGCAGGGATATCAGGTGGACGCAACTTTGGAGGGTTCGGCATTTGCTGGACGGGTATAACTATGACAAATTAAAACCCACGACATAAAAATCGAATGTGGTTGTGTGTCTTGCGTGTGGGTATGGAAAGCTGCGACGGCTGGCGGAGCGGATCATGTGAAAGGCAACGTGAAGAGAGATGCTGGCAGCGAAATAACCACGCTCTGACTGCGTTTGAACTGGTGTAATAATCGTTCGACGGCTGGAAGGGAGGATGCAGCACACAGTTTTGAAGGAATTATCCAGTCTTGATTCCCACGCTTTTGTTCATTGCCGTAAAAACTTTAAATTTGCTTCATGTATAGGTGACGTCCCGAATGAAGACATAGTTGAAATTGATGCAAAAAAGAAACATTGTCCAGATCTGAAAACCCCTGGCCAGTGGGGCAATGACCCTGCAAAACTCAACTTTGCACCTGAAATTTATCTCAGACCTGCAAATTTAAAACAAAAATTTGGAAAGTATATGCAAAATTCAAAATGAAAACCCTGCAAACCGGTAAAAAAAAATTCAAAATTTAAGCTCTACAAAGCCAGATTTGTCAGTTATCCTTGAAAATATTTTTTAGAACTTCAGATTTACTAATAAAATGCCTTAGAAAGTCTCTCATGCAAATCATAAAATAAACTAAATGATTAACCCAGGATCAAAACTAGTTGGGCTCTGCAATAAAATGCTTGCGGGAGTTGGTTGGTTCAGCCGAGAACTTCCTCAAACACCCACTGATCTTTCTTCAACAAGATTTTCCTGCACAGCTCACTTTAACCATCAATAAAGAGAGAAAAAATAGTACTAGATTTCCAATGCAATAAAGATACCTGCCATTACTCCAGAAACCCTAATACCATTCAAACCCTAGCATGTAAACAAGATACCTATGCTCAACAATACTCTTCATTAAGCTGTTATTAATGGCTGAAAATTAAAATATGCAGAAAATGAAATGGCTCACAGCACTCCAAGAGAGTAACACCAGCAAGCTTTTGACCCTAAAGTCTTTCTTTATTAGCACCAAAAAATATTTACAAGAGAGCTTCTTCAGCCAAAACTCAGATCCAATCTGATCTCAAATGACCCCTAGCACCCTATTTAAAGGAAAAATTCCCAACGGCTAGTTTGAGTGATCCATGTCAAACTAATCTCGACCGTCGATGAGGATCAAGATATCTCTTAATCTCATCCGTCGAATTTTATGTATTAAAATTTGAAAGTTCTCAAAATTTATTGTTTTATTATTTTTTAAGTTTTTAATCTATTTATTATTGTTTAATTTTTTAAATTTTATTTTTTTTGGATCATCAAACTCAGCCTTTGGAAAAATTTCCCTAGAACCTAGGAATTAAGACCCATGAGGGGATTAAAACATTTCCTAACCCTCAAGACACTTTACATTATGACTTTTACAATTTTTACATCTTCAAGGGGGAAAGCCCTTTGACATGGACCCTCATAGATCACCCAGTCCTGCGACCAAACATAATCTAGCAGATTAACACACTAGGATTCTCCTAAGACTCTAATGACAAAATTCATTCCGGCTTTGGGGTCAGGTTGAAGGAAAACTCTACCGATCATGGATCGATGAGACGAAAAACCTTCCGGAATGCAGATTATCACTAGAAAATTAGGTCCACCTAGGCAATTTACATACATGACTCAGCTCTGCTAAGATTGTTTACAATTCAAAATGCAGACTGGGTTTACAATTTAATATGATCAAGGTCGACGATGACTGTCGAATGGCACGAACGTGTCGATCAAGCACTATCCCTTTTTGTGAAGAAAAGGGGGTGTACTGCTATGGGTAGTTGCCACGCATTGGTCAACAAACCCATTACCCCTAAACTTTATCATTAAACACTCATTCAATACCCTCATACAAGCCCTCCCACATGTCTACCTCAATCAAGATCCATTCCCACCACTTGTCGATCATGGCCCACCAATTAGTGTCTAGAAAAATGAATTTACATATCTTGTTAACTATGGCTTACATCACCTCCTCATACCAAAACACCATCGAGAGACCGACATAGCCCGAACTTGCTGAATTGAACATTATTCTTGGATTAGATAAAAAATCATTGTACAGGGCTTCAATACCAAGCCCAAATGCCCCCACGCCTAGTTCTTCTATTTTACTTTGAAACAATCCTCCTTGGAAGAAAAATATAAGGATAACCAACCTCAAATAGAATATGTACTTGTGGCTTATAGTGTTGAAGAATCTAGGGCAAGCAGGATTGATGTGATTCTTCTTATACTTGATAACTATTTGTGAGGCATTTTAATTTTCTTCTTAGCACAATCTTCTCTTTGACATTATTAGAGGTGTGTTTCTTATTTCATCAAATAGCTACCAAAACGAAAGAAACAAGAACACAAGATGTTTGGTTTTCTGCCAAGGCCAAAACCTCTCCCTCTTGGAGGGGAAACCCTGCACACAATTCTTCTTATAGATATTCCATTTGACGAATACCAAGACCTGGACCCTTGACCTACTAGGCCACTCCAAGACCAAGACACCAGTCCTCATCTTTGACACTGCTGAGATCATCATCATTGCTGCACGATTGAGGTCATGACTATTGCATCATTGAGGTCATTATTATTGCACCATTTTTGTTCATTTACCTAGATCATTTCTACATTCTTCTCTTTATCATCATCATGTCTCCATCGATGCACTAAGTTCTTCATCATTCCCTTGTGTTCACCAAGATCATTATGTCGATATCATAGTTGTGTATAGTATGTTGAGAGAGTGTTGTTGTGGGATTACTATTATGTCGAGACAATGATCAGTGTATCATATTCATCTTCTTCATAACAAACATACTGAGATAGTGATCAGCACTAAGGTATATGTCATTACATCTATAACGAGATTTTTATTGTGGTCCTTCCTTTCACCCTAGACTGTGACCACCAAGGAGGAGAAGACTATAATCTTCTTACTAAAATTATACATGAAATAGCAAGGGTAACCGAGATGTATCCTTTTGTAATGTGAGGTTCAAATTCTTGTACCCATCCGAGAGGATCTAAGGTCTTGTACTTGCCCGCAGTTTCAGAGATCTAAGACACTGTTATGCTTCCTTGATTCGAGATTCTTGTACCTACTGCACCCATCCAAATTTCAGAGAAGAATCTGAAATCTTGCTTTTCTGTGGTGACCCTAACTGCATATATATAGTAGTTAGGTCTCTATATTTGAGCCGACTTGATAGTGTGAAGTGTTGTGTCCTTTTATTGAGTCGGCATGACTTTATTTAGTCTATTTAATTCAATTTGAGGCAAACATGACTACTCTCTTTATTATTTTGCTTGTTGTCTTCTTCATGAGGATTGTGTTAGTCTTGGAGGGCTAATCTAGTAACTAGGTAGACTTATATACATTACATATATTCTCAAGAAGATATTTTTGACTCTGCCTTTCCTAGACCTATGAAATGAGCAAAAAACTCATTCTCATAATTTAAAAATAATATTTCTTTTTCTTGAGAAGTACAAAGATCAAAATTACATTTGTAAATACCAAACCTAGTTACACTTTCTTCAACACTCCCTCTTAACTAGGGAGGTATTTATAATGGTACTTGGTCATTCTCAATTTGAATAATTTCTCATAAGGAGAATCAAATTAGTAATCCCCTTTGTATAACATCATATTAATCAGCATTGTCATAGTGCAAGTCCTTGACTAACAGCTCCATCTCTCCACGAGACCATGAGCTACAATGTTGGCGAGACCAATGATTTATAGACACCTTCATCATTGTATCTAAAGGTACATATCCACTCGGGTGTTCACTGAGTATGACCTTCTAGGACTATTCTTATCTTGGGTTCCAAACCCTCAAAGAATATCGATCCTCTTGCCTACTCTTGTCTTGGATGCCCTACACATCCTCAAAGAGTATCGGATGCCAGATGATTACCCAATCCTCCCACTCTTTCTTCCCAAGTGAAGACAAGAATGTTTTGTCTACTGTGTGTCTACATTTCCATTCATGGCCTTCATCTAGACTTACGGATGTTAGTCTTGGTCTAGTGCATGACACATGACATGGAAAAACACAATTGTCACTCATTTGTAGTCATGGGTGATCTTAATTCAAACTCCCTCTTGATTAGAGACCTGTTAGATCTCTCTCTTAGCTAGGGACTCTTCTATATATCAACAACTTTTTCTTTGTGGTTACTTTAGCTGCTTGATCAACTTCTCTCCTTTATGTCATGAAATTTAGTTGAGCTTCTTCCTTGTAGGGCAACAACCATCAATCACTTTCCTTCTTATTTCGTCATGTCATTCCTTTTTTAATGGAAGGTGGCCTTCTTGGTACATATCTGGAACCTTCTTCATATGGCTACTTATTTTCCCTCCATGCTTCTTTCAGGAGTTTCCATCCATCACATGAATGTCAGTTGCACTTGTACTTACAACTCTTGTTCGAGTAGCCCTGCATTATTCATATATTATTCAAGAAATCAAAACATCATATTACATTAAATCATACCTTACGAGATGGCTCTTCATCATGACATATTTATGTAGGTATCAACATCCAGCGTACATGTTGACATATCTCCCAAAGATATCCATTATCAAGGATCTTCATTCCTTTCAGACTTGAGTCTTCATATCTTTCTAGGAGATTCCCTAGTCAAATCTTCTTGGTCTTTTGGATGTTGATTGCCTTCATTATTGTTGCATATCTCACGATCTCTTCCTTCCTCATGTTAGGTCCTAAGTCTACCTCACGCTGAGAAAGGCAAGTCTAGGGTAACATCAAACCACGCTTAACCTGGTAGCTAGCCCTACCAGGTCGGGAGATGGCTCTCTCCTTGTCAATCTCAAAGAAAATATGGCAAGTAAGACTTGATATGACTGATATGAATACTAAATTTTAGGCTAGGTATGTTTGCTCAGAGGAGTTTGTACGATTTTAATGGTTGGTTGTTGGATCAGATGAGGAAGGCAGCTTTGGGTTCGAGAAATCAACACAGATTTGCAGAGGTTTCTGTGGGGCGAGGTAGGCAAGTGTTTTAGCACTTTGAAATGAATGTGATGGTGGGTCTAAAGACTAGTGAGGAGTTGGAGAGGGCATCAAATGTCATGAGTCCTCTTCAAACAGTAGAAAACATTTAAAACTAAATAAAACCCCAAGGCAAAACATTGAATATCAATGGATTCCACCCTTTAATCTTGATTCATTTAGTTATGCAGAAAATAGATAGATGATGGCACATATACACATAAAATAAACTTAATAACAGAGGAGAAAACAATGCTAATTCACATTACCACAAGAATCCCACAAAATGCTGCAAAACCCTAGTTCATTTCCTTGCCAAACTGCAGAAGTGATGTACAAAGTAGCTCAATGTATCCACAAGAGTCCAACCTTGACAAATGACTAAGAAAGTACAAGATATAGGCATCAAACCACCTATGCTAGCCATCAGGGGTCGAATCCATGAGTCAAGGAGCTATTTCAACAACATCTAAACTAGAAACTAGAAAATAGGCAGTGTAACAGCTTGCCTCTAAAACTATGGAAACTGATTCATTCATCCTCAAACTACCTCTAACTGATGTATCTACCCCCTTAAGTGATTTTTCATCAAATTTACATCATATTACATCATTTACCATCCCAAATTTACCAAGTAGAAGAGAAAAAGTCAATTGATAGTCAAACTGGGCGAAATTCTGAGTTTTTAGGCAAAATTGGCAAAAAAATTCCCTGATGTGCATCGCCACTTCAAGGCTACTTTTGGAGGCCTTCCACTCATCCAAATCAAGCCCAAGATAGCTTGTTGGAAAGCCCTATCTGTCTAGTTTCTGGAACAATTTGAATTTTCTGATTTTAAAGTCATTTTCCCCCTAAAATGTGGATTCTCCCAAGATTGGTCCCTGTGTGTCCAAAAAGTGGTAGAGAGGGTTCTTTTTTAGTATTTTTTTCCCTTTAGGTGACCCATATCTCCTCCAAATTTTATGAAACTTTCTGGGTTTCATTGTTTTTCCATGAGGAATCCAAAAATGCAAGCCATTTTGCAAAACACTGAGCCAACTCAATGTGCAGTGACGGTGGTGTTGCGAATCAGCTGAAAATTCCTGTGTTTTTAATTACAAAATTTGGAAAATGACAAAATTGTCTCAAAATTTGCCCAATTTTGGCTCAAAGCTGCATCATGGGTTACTTTTTTGGGCTAAAGTAACATCAGCCAAAATTTTGAGCTTTTCATCTTTCTTTTTACCTTTTGTTCCATTTTTCTCCTACATCTAGAATTCTTGTGGCCTCTGCAATGATAGTGGGTGAAAGAGTGAATTTTATCCTAGCAAGATGTACCATATTGTTATCCATGTTTATCACAAACTGTCTTACTAACTCATGGTGAAATTTGACCCTCTCAACCATTTCACAATATCTGAAACCTGTGGTGGCTAGATGGCAAGCAAGGAGTTCACTCATGCTAATAGGCTCCTCCCTAATGATTTTTCCACCCTTGTGAGGTTTCCTGGGCTTCACATTTCTTTACCTTGAGCTATCACTAAGTGTTTCTTCTTCAAAATTTGATTCACTACTTCTTTCCATGATACTTGTCTTAATGATGTAATGTGATGATGGTATAGTGAACAATGACAATGGGTGAGGACAAAGAAGATGAGTATGAAGAGATTTTGCAAATGAAACAACAGTAATGAAGTGGAGTAGGGGAATGAAGGGAAAGATTTAGGAAATTAGGGTTTTGACTTATAAGAGACTTAGGGTTTAATAAAGGGGATTAGTTTCTTAGGGGAAAAAGGAAAGAGAAAATGGAATCAATGGGCAATTTTAGGGCAATGAAGTTTGGGAAAAGAGAAAAGGGATGTTGGTTTTGTAATGAAGTGAAAATTTTGCAATGAAGTGAAAAGTATGAAGGCAAGCTAGGGTTTTGGTTTTAAGAAACAAAACTCATGAACAAAACATGAAGAAGACTAATTTCAGCTCAAGATCGATGAAAACTTACTTGTAGGAGTGAAATGCAGCATTTGGGAGAGTTTGGGATAAATTTGAGTAATTTTGGAAACTCCTTGACCAATGCGCAGCGCACTGAGCCCAATGCGTAGTGCCTCTCCGATGCACAGCACCAGTGTAAATTTACACTGGAGAAAATTCCCTGATGCACAGCGCATCTTCGATGCGCAGTGTTGACACTCTGATGCGCAACACCTCCCTGATGCGCAGTGTCTTTTTTCAAACGACTTTTGAAGGTCTTTCCGGTGTCCAAATTGGGCATGTGATAGCTCGTTGGAAAGATTGTCGAGTATAATTTCCAAAAAATCTTAAACTTTTCAATTTGAAGTTCATTTGCCATGTCAAAAGTCAAATCTCCCAAGACTAGTCAAAATGTGCAAAATGAGGCTGCCTAAATGCAGAGTGTTGTTGAAATCAACTTTTGAAGGTCTTCCTCAACTCCAAATTGAGCTCATGATAGCTCATTGGAAATCTGTCTCTGTCTAGTTATCAATTGACTCATCAAGCAAGTCATTTGAGCATTCCATCCAGGACAAAATGTGATTTTACCAAAGTCACTCCAGAGGTGCATCAATCCTCCTGAGGCCAATGATGTTTTCGACATTTATCCCTATCCATGAAACTTGTGTAAAAACTAAAAGAGGTTTTTCTTTTTGGGTCAATTATGGACAAAAACCTCTCTCACTTTTGTCAAATTCATCTTTTCTTGCTCAGAAACATAGTTTGAAGAAAACCTATCCCGATGTGTGGAATAGGGGATTTGTGGAAATGAAGGGAAATGAAGGGGATGAGGGATGTTAAGAAGTATGGGAAAGTGAAATTTCAAAGATTGAGTAAGGGGAAGGGGTCCAAAAGGGAAAAACACAGGCCTAGCCTAGAAAATCGTCAAATTGTAGCAATAAACTAAGGTTTGTGGGAAAATGATGAATTTGAGGGATATGAGTGATGGAAAGCGTTTAAGAAGGTATATTAAGAATAGGGGAAGGTGTATGAACATTAGGACACAATTTTTGTTTATAATTTTACCATCCAAGAAAAATTACCTTCAAAACCCTAGGATAGGGAAATGGGCCTTATCCAAGTACAACTGAAGCACGAACATAGTGTAAAATAACCCATTGGAACCTGAAATGATGATAACTCTTTGAATGACAGTACACTCAGCGAAATGGTGAGACACTTGGAAAACTTTGGAAGGAGTGAAAACAACCCTAGACCTAATACCTAGTGACCAAAGTTTACTTGAAGGCTCACTGAAATGACAAAATTTGACTTTGACACCCTGAAATCACTTTGTAAAAGCATGTTTGATCATTGGAGGAATGCTGCAAAGACTGACTCTAACACCTCACACATTTCAAAGCTTTCAATCAGAGTTTCTTTATTGTAGTTAATCACCTCATATGAGGACATATTATGTTCATTTCATCTAGTGCGACTTATGCCTTCCTACATCTTTTCATAGGAAGAGATACTTTTTCTCTTGATCATGCTTCTTAAGATAGAAGCAAATATCCATATTACCTGCAACCATATGACATGAAATTATAATATTAAACACAAGCATATATGCCTTATTTTACCTTCAGGTCATCAAGGCTTCTTCTAGTAGCTTCCTCGATTGAAAAGATCTTCAATCCCTTGAATCTACTTCATGTCATATCATCATCTCATGGATTCCATTCGTTGGAGTTCTTGTTGAAACACTTGCTTCCTCTCTAGATTAGTGAACCCTATGATGAGGATTCCATCAAAGAATTTTGAAGATCTTGTATATACCCAACTGGCAGATGTTTCCTTTTTGACTTGGTGTATGATGAGTCTTAGATGTCTCTTTTCTTTCCTTCAATGTCCACTGACGTTCCCAAGAGCTATATATCCTACATGTTGTTTGCCATGGATTTTTGTCCTTCATGATACTTATGAAGATGTTGTGACCTCTTGTTTCTAATGCTTTCATGATGCCATGATGCATCTTATTATCATTGTTATATCTTTTAACACAAGATTTAGGAGCTTATGATAGGACCCTTTTGTGAGGGATACTACCTTACTCATAGGAGAGATTTGTTACTCCCTCTTTCCTTGGCCCTTTTCTTCATCTTCCTCCATCTTTCAGTCATATGAGCTTCCAAAATATTTCTATAGCATTGAATCTTAACTATACTTATTTTGTCTTGCTTGAGGACCAACCTTGCCTTTCCTTTCTGAACATGGTTGAGTTCTTTTAACCTTCAATATTTTTGCCATCAACTTGTCTTTCTCTATCTAGCATACATACCACAAGTTTTTGAATGAGGTAACCTTCTTGTTCATGGACATTTTTTACCTTGCCTATCAGTTAGAATGATGATGATTATATTCCTTCCTAGATCTTGTAGATGGGATCTTATGAAGATATCCTAAATCCTTGATGCCCTTTTACTTTCATGAAGAATATGTGACCTTCTTCATTGCATATTTAGAGAATGATTTTATCACCTACATCACTTTTATGTCTCCAATATTGCTATGTGAGGGGATCTTTCATAAGCATCCCTTTCCATAAATTCAGAGGAGACCTATTGATATGTTTAATGACTTCAGCTGCTTAGAGGACCATGTCTATCCTCCTTTTTCATGCAAGGAATATTGATGGCCTGTTCAACCTATAGATGTCCTTGCAATCATGAAGTCATTTAACCAAATATATAAATTGAAAAGATACTTACTTGTCATGTGAAGATGAAATCTTCACCTTGATTGCTTTGATGATGGTTGAAACATATGCATTGATGCTTCCTCTGGATGATATCCTTGATGTAATGGTATGAAGCTTACCTTCTTGTCTTCAAGTTTCTTCTACTTATACATCTGATTCTTCTTATTCACAACCTATTTATGAACTTGAGATAACATTGTCTTAAATTCACATAAGTGGATTATGGAACCTTGTCATATGCAACATTGTGTAGAACCATAGAGTCTTGATATTTCTTTCCATGATGATCATTTTATGTTATTGAGATCCATCAACGAACAACTTCATTCTATATTGAGATCCCTGTGGCATGACATAGACTAAGACTGTGAGAGACATCGAAACTGCTACCATGAACCCTAGTTTGAGTACTTGTGATCGAAACTTGAATCTTTGACAAAAGCCTTTATTGTTGTAGACTGTTGTTGTGGGTTAATCCTTTAATCTTGACAAATCTCTTGCTTTGATGCCCATATTGAAGACTGGTCCTTGTATGTCTCTTTTGCTACCCTTCCTTTGACTTTATCAACTTAGCTTTGATACCATGCTGAAGAATCTAGGGAAAGTAGGATTGATGTGATTCTTCTTATACTTGATAACTATTTGTGAGACATTTTAATTTTCTTCATAGCACAATCTTCTCTTTGACATTATTAGAGTGTGTGTTTCTTATTTCATCAAAAGCTACCAAAACCAAAGAGACAAGAACACAAGATGTTTGGCTTTCTGCCAGGGCCAAAACCTCTCCCTCTTGGACAGGAAAACCCGCACACAATTATTCTTATAGAGGTTCCATTTGATGAATACCAAGACCTTGACCCTTGACCTATTAGACCACTCCAAGACCATGACACCAATCCTCATCTCTGACACCGCTGAGATCATCATCATTGCTACACCATTGAGGTCATCATTGTTGCATCATTAAGGTCATTATTGTTGCACCATTGTTGTTCCTTTACCTAGATCATTTATGCATTCTTCTTTGTTATCATCATCATGTCTTCATCGATGCACTAAGGTCTTCATCATGCCCTTGTCTTCACCAATATCATTATGTTGATATCATAACTATGTACAGTATGTTGAGAGAGTATTGTTGTGGGATTACTATTATGTCGAGATAGAGATTAGTGTATCATCTTCATCTTCTTCATAACAAACATACCGAGACGGTGATCAAAACTAAGGTCTATGTCATTATATCTATAGCGATATTGTGATTGTAATCATTCCTTACACCCTAGACTTTCACCACCAAGGAGGGGAAGACTGTAATTTTCTTACTAAAATTATACCCAAAATAGCAAGGGTATCTGAGATGTATCCTTCTGTAATGCGAGGTTCAAATTCTTGTACCCATCTGAGAGGCTCTGAGGTCCTGTACTTACCCGAAGTTTTAGAGATCCAAGACACTATTATGCTGCCTTGATCCGAGATTCCTGTACCTATTGCACCCATCCGAATTTTAAAGAAGAATCTGAAATCTTGCTTTTCTGTGGTGACCCTAATTGTGTATATATAGTAGTTAGGTCTCTGTATTTGAGCCGACATGACAATGTGAAGTGTTGTGTCCTTTTATTGAGCCGAGATGAATTTCTTTAGTCTATTTAATTCAGTTTGAGGCCGACTTGACTGCTCTCTTTATTATTTTGATTGTTGTCTTCTTCATGAGGATTGTGTTGGTCTTGGAGGGATAATCTAGTCACTAGGTAGACTTATGGACATTACATATATGCTCAAGAAGAGCTCTTTGACTCTGACTTTCCTAGACCTGTGAAATGAGCAAGAAACTATTCTCATAATTTAAAAATAATATTTCTTTTTCTTGACAAGTACAAAGATCAAAATTACATTTGTAAATATAGAACCTAGTTACACTTTCTTCCACATATAGCCTAGAAGCAACTCCCAATTATCAACAATCCAAGACATAAGAGCTAGTTTCCACGCTAGCTTCCCGTTGAATCATCCCACCAATATTATGTTGAGGATATCTAGGATGTCCTCAAACTAGATGTTCTTACCAACAACCATAGAGACCGACCCCTGCTTAACCCTAACACATTTCTTAGCTTTTGGCTCACATCTAGAATCACAAGGTGAGAATAGAGGGCTCAACGGAGGGCATGACATGGGAGGCAAAAGGGATACCAAGCTAAGAAAACATTGATTTTCAAAGACTATAGACTCTACATTTCCACTTGTTGTAGGTCTTTGGTTTCTTAAGCTACCTACTATAGGCCTTGGATTTTTTATTGGAGGTCGGAATGCTTTTCCTCCTCTTGTGGATTTTCCTACCAAGAAGTTAGCATTTGAAGGGGTGTTTTTATTTGGAATAATTGCTTTACATTTTCCTTTAAATGTACCTTTATTTCCTCTAGCCCTGCTCATATGGGTCTAGCGTAGCTATAGAACCAAAGAGACAGTAGACTCACTAATTTGAATGCATTGAGTTGTTACACTCCCAAAAATTCTAGAGTGAGGCCATCTTTGTGTCTTACTGTTAACTACCTCACTGGATATATAATGCTAGTATTTGAACAAAAGAAAGAATTCACACACAACAAACTCTTGGAATTCAAGATATGTTAAAAAATAAGCCATAAATGTGCTAATCCCTTTTAGCATATTCCCAACAACGATGCCAACAATATAAATCAATTTGATTAACTTAAATTATGGAAATGAAATTATGAATTTGGGAACATAAGCTTGTGATATAGTAACAATGTATATGCAAGGTTTAAGACATGCATGGAATTCTAATTGAGGAAAAAAGACTCTTAAACTCAATCTAATTTTTCATAACAAGATCACACCTTCAAAAATCCATATAACTTGAAACAAAGACTTAGAATACCACAGATATTTTGTTCACTAAATGGTTAAATCACAAAAATGCCTCGCTAGTCATGAATCTCTTTCATTCTGTTAAGACAAATACATGGCAAACACAAAAATATGAATGAAAAACATGAGTGTGTGTTTATTATGGACAATGATATACATTTATAGTACATTCACATGACCTTTGGTTTCGTATTCCAAGGTCTCTTGGACTTCCTTAGACTATTTAGCTTCCACACCAACCCTTAGAGGATTAGGTGTTCAACATTCCCCCCCTCATCCGAATGGTTATGTACGAGTCCAAGAAGAGAGTTGTAATACAAAATGTGCAAAAATGCATGGCAGCACTAGGTTGAATGTGCTCTCTGAAATGTTGGTATAAAGGGCAGTGGTTTAAGGATGACCACCAACACTAGAACGCTTAGTGCAATGCCCAGAACTCTTCCAAGTCTGCCATGAAGCTCAAGTCTTCTGCTAGAGGAAGTGCTCATGATGTTTTGAATAGGGAAACCTTCAACCATGAAAGGGAGGTCTCACTCCGCATAAAAAGGAGAACCTCAACTTGAAAAGGGAGGCCTCAACCTATGATGGTTTAAGGATGACCAACAACTCTCGAATGCTCAATGAAATTCCTGGAACTCTTCCAAAACTGGCAAGAAGCTGAAGTCTTCTGCTAGAGGAAATGTCTCCAATTCTTTGAAGAGACATCACCAACTGAAGGCATGATTAGGGGCATCTTTGTCTCTAGCTACAACTTTGAATCTGGTCTGGTAGGTTGTGACTTAGGCTCACTTGATGTGGCTTTGAAGCTTGTAGATGACCATCATTTCCCCCCCTGCCAGATACAAGTGAGATGATGGAGAAAACTCAACTGCAAGACTGTTCAATACTCTAGAACAAGTTCGGACGTATGACTAAAATATCTTCTTCGTTGTTGATGCCCATTGCTAAGAAGCTATCCATCCAAGATGAATCTTCGTTCTTACAGGAGGCTTGTTTTTGAAGCATCTATTTGAAGAATGATTGGTTTTATGGCAATTGCTTACATGGGTGAACATCAAAACAATGATCTTTCATATGGCCAACTAGGTCACATCGTTGGCATTTAACAACTTGTTGTGGCTGATGTAGAAGAGGAGCAGAATCTGGAACAACTGAAGTTGAATTGTCATGAAAGAATCCAATACTCTGAAATTGGATGGGCTTTGAGTAATTTGGAATATGAAAGGACAAGTCCTTGTCATCTCCAAGACTAGTTCTGTCTTGTTGTGGACAAGCTCTTCCCAAGGTCTGATGATGGGCTTGGGAAGTGGAGACTACACTTCTGCATCTGCATGTGATTTTGCTGCTTCATTGGGAAATCGATCTAAATCAACTGTAACATTATTGACTTGCTATTAATGGGTTGTTGTCTCAATGTTCGGAACAAAAACAAGTTCAAAATGATGTCTATTTTGATGTAGCTCTTCTTGTTAATTTTCTCATATGCATTTTGGAGGAAAAAATAAATTAATTAATTAAATTAAATTAAAATTCGTGCATCAGACCTAATGTTTACCATTCCATGAATAAGGATATTTAACAACTCTGATGTATCATCAATTCTAGCCATAGAGTTGTACAATGATGATCCAATAGGGGTTGGATTAACAGTCTCAAAAGATGAGGGGTGTCCCTCGTGCAGTCTTCTCTCATTATTTATTTGAGTTGCAATGGAAGGTGCTTATGCAAAGGCACCGGCAGCAAGCCCACTGCTGGCAGCAATAAAATCTGATGGACGATGATCGTGACCAATAATCCCATACTTATTTTGAGCCCTATCAATATTGTAGGGTGAAACTTTTGAGTTGTTCGTACCACCAACCGCCCTGGTTATCTCATTTGATGAAGCATGCATAGCCCTATTTGAAGCATAGTTTTCCCTCTCTGAAAGCCAACGAGCAGGCTCAAAAGATTGAAATCTTTTATGTTGTGCATTTTTCTCAACATTTTTCTTTCGGTCTTCTTCCTGCTCTGTTTTCTTAAAAGCTTTCCTTCTTTTTCTTTCTTTCTTGCTTTTTTATAAGCTTGCTTTCTTTCTCTTTGTTTCTCTTTTTTATTCTGTCTTCTCTCTTGTTCCAGTTTTTTTTAGTTTCTCTTCAGGAAAATGACTTTGCAAACCATACTTTCTTTCTGATAAACTCAATAACAGCTCTCACTGCCGTCATCTCACTCTGGAGTCTGGACATATAATTTGATGGCTGAAAAGCAGACATGTTCCTTTCCTTTTCTGCCTTCTCCAAGTCTCTCAAAATTGATGTCAACAAATCCGCATCATCTACTTCATCCAGTATGCCAAATATATCTGCATATCTAAGGGCCTCCAATGGTTGACCACTTTCCGAGAGCTTATCGATGAATTCTGATATGTAAGGAGACAACCCAAGAGACTGACACAGTTCTGGAGTTTGCTCGTTGCTTGAAATAATAAACAGTAACCCCCAAAGCTCATCCCTCCAGTAATCTGCCGCGATTTTAAACGAAGCCAAGAGCTTCAAGAAGGCCCTAAGGTCCCCCTTACCGGTGGAAACCATATACTTATCAAATCTAATTTCTTTTCTCCAAGCCTTAGCAATCTTCCGGGCCGAATCCTTGACATCCGACTGAACAACATGACTGTCATCGTTACCAAAAACGAGGAAAAGAGAATCTAAGAGTAAGATGTGAGATTTCCTGTTTATAGAAATTTGGAGCCTCTTCTCCTCTATGTGAGTCAAGCCGCACTCTGCGAAATCATAGCTGTCCAAAGATTTTATCACCAGCTTCGCCGCATCAAGGACTCCACTGAATGCCACTGCTAACTCCTTCTGAAGGGTTTCAAACTCGTTAATGTTGTCGGTTATGTAATTTTTGAGGCTATCACCATCAACTTTATCGCAGAGGGCTTTGATCTTAGGGCGGGCTTCAACAGATGAGAGAATTTTAGTGAATAAAGAACTGACGACACTCGAACCAGCGAGCTTTGATGTTTTCTCCCCTTCATTTTTGTCTAAGGTTCCGGGTTCTTCTCATTTTTCCTCCTTTACCTTTAGGGTTTTGTACCTCGATTGCAGGTCTCTATGGAGGTTATGGTAATACTCTGTCAGGTTCTTATGAAGATCAAGAGCTGATTCACTGATGTTGTCTTTGCAGAGTAGTGACAGAGACTCGTCGAAGGATTTCATCCTCGACTGAATGCGTTGCAGAATATCGAACACGGGATTCAATACCAGAGTTACAAGAGTATATTTGTCTCAGGTGAAACGCTGAGCAATCGAGAATTCTACCAACAAAAATGACCAGACGTTTTGTATTCCTTGACCAATGCATGCCTAAGATACATTCAACCAGTGCTCACAAAGGCCAGGAGACTAGGGTAATTTGTAGCTTGTTAAATCTGCAAATTCGCCAGAGAAACGCTCTATTCAACATAAAGAACCTCCCCTTTTTTCTTTTTCTATTTTGGAATAGAAGGTAAATGGTCATAGAACAGCGCACACAGAAATGACGGGCGTTTTTGCAAGACGATGTAATTGTGCAAGGAATGTTTCATAGAGCTACTACAGAACAAGGCAGAGATCACAATTACAATTTCGCTGACAACATATTCATGAAATGCATGCACAAAGAGTTCACAAAATTAGTGGCTCATATTTGGGCAGGGCAAAAATAAGCCTGCGCTGAAATCATCTTAAGACACATACATGGCAAACACAAAATAGGAATGAAACATGAGTGTGTGTTTATTATGGACAATGATATACATTTATAGTACATTCACATGACCTTTGGTTTCTTATCCCAAGGTCTTGTAGACTGACTTAGACTATTTAGCTTCCACACCAACCCTTAGAGAATTAGGTGTCCAACACATTCAAGCAACACTCTTAAATGTTTCTATAATTGGTTACAAGGCAGGTCTCTATTCCAATCTTTAATGAAAACTATTCCCTTCTAGTTTACTCGGCTTGATTCCAAGTGGAGACTTATAGGGAAATGTGGAAAAGAAAGTCTAACATATAGGCAATTATGAAAAAAAAGTCTAATGGCTACTAGATAAACTAAGATTTCATAGAGATGGCTTTCATTGTGGATTGACAAGTACAAAATGACTTTAATAACATAGGTTGAAATATTTTACTCAGTATCAAATTCAAGTGTTCATATAACAAAATAAGAAGCACAACTTCGTGTTTCAGCCTTCAATGGAAGACTTACTCTTTGCGAAGGATTGTACATAACATAACACACAATGAAGATTACCATAAGCAATGAAACAAACAAACAAAAGACACAGTGTTTATGAAATTAGAAGAAATGCACAACAAACCATATATGCCTATCAATTCTGATACTAACAAGTTGAAGAACAATGTTGGCCAAATTGAGGGGCCCTCCCAATTAGCTTCACACCGCTAGAGAACTACGATGCTAAAGAAAAATCACGAACAAGTCCATCTCTAAACATTAGCTCATTCACTTTGTATTAATAGATTGAAGGTTTAATAACGCAAATAATAATCTAATGATATTCCTTTATCTATCTATCTCTCAATATATTTATATATGTCATTACATTGTTTTGTTGCTCATTTATATAGACATAGACATTACAAAAGGACACACATGCAAATTCTAACAAATCCCCATTTTCATGCCTTGAGCATATCAACTACATGATGTGAAAGGTAAAAAAAAAGAGATACAATTTACAATCTAGTAAATCCTTGGCAAGAATAGAAAACAAATCAGATCAAGTGATATTTTTATGACATGGAAATGCATAAGAATATCCTTGATCATTGCCTATGGCTACATGGCTCTCTCAGTACTGTATTTTTGGCATGGTTTGATAGCAGGTTTCCCTAGAGAAGAGCACCCACCCCGCTTGCTTTGGAACTAATGTAATGAACATGGAACCATCTCGAGGAACCGAGGAGAAAGACCCATGTGTCAGATTTTGTTTTAGAAGTGCATTGGTATGTTGAACAATGAGATTGGTTTACTAGATCCATATATTAGTCATAGGGATTGAACTACTTAAACCATCATTAGTAATAAAATAACTTTTAACCTCTTTAATTTACCAAAAACAACGGGAAAACCATTAAAATACCAACATAATTACCTTATGCACTCATGATGAGCTCTCCATTGAAAAACATGGTAAAAAGGCATCATGATGAGGTCAAAAAGGGAATAACCAGCTCATTCAATATGTTTTAGTGGGTGCAAATACTTTCTAAGTAAGAAAGGACATGCAATTTTGCTAGGTAGGAAATATGATTTAAAAATAGTTGAAAAGAAAAAGCATTTATGTAGGAGAGAAAGGGTTACCTAAGCTAATGTTAAATCTCACAAAAGTTTTCCATTTTTCTTTCTTGTGGTTGGCTTAGACAATACACTTGTCACAAATATTTATGCCGTGTTTGACAACGCTAAAAAGTGCTATGCCAAAATGTCCCATTTTACTTTAGCCAATTCTTTCTTGCCTTGGAGTAGTGTCCATAGAAAATTTCTTAGGATAGAAATTGAAGGTTGAAAGCTCTCTTAGAGGATCAACAACAAGAAGAGTAATAAACCATGGTGGAAACCAAAACTTTAAAACACACTTGAAACTTGGCAACAAGGTTCAAGGACTGGGTTTGCCAATAATCTAGCTTAGCCATTTTGACCAACACATAATTCCACATCAACTACAAAAGTTTGCAAGCCAAAAGGGGTCCCTAGGAATCCAAAAATTACTCTTGGTTGACCACAAACCATTGATATTAGGTTGACCAAGGAGGAATAACTTGACTGATATAGCACTAATTTTTTTCTCTATTCAATCTTAGCACAAAAAACATTGTAAAATTCATAGATGGGATTCATTTTGTTTTTTCACAATGTCCCCATCCAATTGATTTCTGAGAATATAACAAACAATAAAATGTCAATTGATTACTTGGGGAAAAAAATAAAACGACCATTAATTAACTGTTAACCTTAGGTGGAAAAAAATCCCTCAAACATGACACGTGCAGCTAATACTATGTTCCATTAGATTGCCTAAGGCATCAACTACCAACAAATAGAGTGGGGGTTAATGAGCAAAGCTTGCCTAAAGGATCTACAATGACTAAAGGCTTGGAGGTAGATTTAATCAAAAAAATTCTAGTTGATGCATCGACAAATAGTGTGGAGACTACTTTGATGAACTTGGGCTATAAGACTAATATTAATGAAATGCCACTCAACACCGTCATACGATTTTTCAATGTCTATTTTCATTAATATAATTTTTGGACAATTTTTTCTCGCCCATTCCATTCCTTACCAAGCTATAGCCAAGTTGTGAAAAATAAATCCCACTATAATAATCTCAATTTGATCAAGTCTACTAATAAATTCATAAAGAACAAATTGGCTTGGAGACAGTGTTAAGTGTCCAAAAGTATGTCCTTTGGGGCTATCTATAATATCTCTAAACTAGCAACTACTTTGTAACAATCATTAATTATGATGATGATTGAATATAGGCCCTGTGAAATGTCAATGATATAAGTCCATGCAACTCTGCTAAAAAGCTATTGAAATAAATTTTATTATCAACCTAGGGCCTTAGAAATAATTTTGTAGGCCCCTTTTAATAAGATGGTTAGTCTCCAATTGGAGATCAGTTCAATATGAACAATTATAGGGATCAATTTGATGTTCTCTCAATTAATCATAGTGCCCGGATTGTCCACGTGGAACTCTTAATTGTAAACTCTAAGAAGTGTGGGGTCGATGAAGTCTCGCATAGCTTTATCAAATTCACAAGGTAACCCATTCATTATTTCTTTGGGCCTTATGATCTACCAGCTCAATGGCAATCTTGAGTTCTTTCAAGAAGAGGTTAAGATCAAAAGAATTTATATCCTTGCACCACCCAATTTGGGTTGTAAAATCCTGCTTATATTGTTCAAGAAATTCATGACTATCTTGTTGTCTTACTAGCCTACCCATGTCAATGTTGAAGGCAAAAATATTCTATGCCATAGGTTGTCACATGAAGACCTAAAAAAAAGCCCAGTGTCCCTATATTTGACTAAATGGAACTTGGAGCTAATTTGAGCAAGTTCAGTTTATCTAGCTCCTAAAACATTAAACTAGCTCCTAAAACATTGAGGATTACAATTGTAGTTCAAATAACTTCTAAAACATTGAATATTGTAATTATAGTTCATATAGCTTCTAAAGCATTCTCTTTGCCTCAGACAAGTTTCCTAACGTCTCTAATGCTATCAACAATAAAAAGAGTATTGAGATTGTAGCAATTAAATATTATACATATATCTCGTCAAAACAACTACTCTATCCCTACAATGGATCCAAATGAAAATGAGATTGTAATAAAAACAAAAAAAAATCTCATAAAATTTATGTAATCAAAACTTAAAAACTCTATAAAAACTCTATAGACAATAAAATTATAAAACTCAAAAAAATTACATAATAATAAAAAATAAAAAACCAAATAAAGAAAAATACATAACCAAATAAGATCATATGAAAACATTAGATCCCATGGATAAAAGTCGAGCATATGCAAAATGACAGGGCAATTCATCAACCCATTCAAACAAAAGATATGCAGACCGCTTTCAAATTTCTTAAAAGACATGAAATCGGGAATATCATTGTGAAGTCATAACCCGTAGAAAGTATTGTATAGTACAACTGGACTACTCATTTAACAACATCTCTGAATATTTTAAGAACAAATAATTCGTAATATTATTTGTTTGCTCTTTGCAAGGATGAGATCTTTGCTGATGAGAAAAGCATACCTTCAGAGACAGTCCAAACTCTGTTCGATAAAATAGAAAACTGCCTATCTAAATGCAAGAGTTCATGACAGTAAACAATAGTTCATGCGTTAATTGAAAATCGGTATCTATCAATATGTGTTATTTGTGTTTTTGATGCTGAAAATGTTAACAGAACCAGAACAGAACTGGCTAAATGGACTAGTCAGGCCAGTTCCGGGGTTTTCCTTCGGAGAACGGGCCACTCGAACCAGTTTAGGTCTGCACTGGTTCAGAACACATCCTGATCTTCTCAAGAACTTTGTGTATTTGTGTCTAATGTTTTAGATTCATATATATTACATATAGATATATATATATCAAAATCGAAATATTTTATATATTTTTAGGTTAAATCAGTTTTTGTGTTATTATTTTTACAGATTCCAGTTTTTGAGGTCAACTAGTTATTAGACCAGTCCAGTACTGATAACAATGGCCTGTATAAGATGTATCATTATGCAAGTAAATGCAATGGGGCCAAGAACGAGGGTGAATTTACCCTGAATGGAAAAGAATAAAGTAACTCTGTCAAAAATGCTTCTCATAAATGTTAACTAGCCACTATATGACTTTGACAATTTAAAGCAGTGTTTTTTTAACCATTCAATTGCCAAACACACCATATAACTACTCTAAAGTGGGTTCTCTGACCCAAAAAAAAGAGAAATAGTGCAAGGAAAACGTCATATTGAAATTTCAAACATTCCAAACAACTAGTTATATTGAAATTCCAAACAAGTAGCCATTTTAAAATTCTAACGTCATGTTGAAATTCTAAACATTCCAAACAACTAGTTATATTGAAATTCCAAACAAGTAGTGAATTCTGAATGCTTTTTCAATGCCAGTCTCTTCTTTTGCTAAGACAAACTACCTTTACATATAACAAATATGTAAATCAGATACAGATTACACATATGGTATTTCAAAAATTCCACTCTGGCAGTGTTGCTACTGTTCCTACCATCCAATACAATTCATCGTATTCCCAGAGGCAACTTCATCCATACAAAAACCATTAATCCATTAAAACTAACAGCAGATTTTATTATAAAACACTTAGACATACATTATAAAATTCTGATGGGACCCAGCCCACTTGGCAACGCTTTATGCTTTATTATACACCCGGATAGATTACGTGGCGGACGAAATATCTTTGCCTACGGTTCTTTGTGATGGTGGTAGCTGGGATAGTAAATGCAGAAGTTAATGGGTAGTACTCTACCTTGAACCACGCCTTAACCCTACCTTTCTCGCGCTCTCTGGATTGTTCCTTGTTATTTTGCTCTGCTGCCGTCGAGGGTTTGTTTGCTCTGCAACGAAACTGTGTATGTGTTGTGCTATGGGTTTATTGGCTCTGCAACGAAACTTTGTATGTATTATGCTGTGGGTTTGCTGGCTCCGAATGCTATCTGAAAACTTAGTTCCACCTCTGGTTGACCTGTTTGTTCATTTTATGGAAAAATTGTTTGACTGTGGAGGTTATTCGGCCTGGTTCCGTGGCTCGATTTTGGTAAGTTACTCTACTACTTCACTGGTTCTTGTATGCGTCGGTTTCTGGTTAGTTTACTTGCTTCTAGCTGTGGTTACGGTGCCTGTTGGCTGTATTTATGCTGTGGTCTTAACTCAATCCCTTCGTTCGCTCTTAATGGATTTCACTGTGTTTTTAGTGTATGCCTTTCTGGTTCTCTGAGGTCTCTATTCCGAATTCCGTTTGTTGGTATTTGTTTGTGGTTATCCGCGTTCTCACAACATGGCACTAGTCTTGGTTGGAAGCACAGAGCTTCTCAGGCACGCGTCCTCAGCTAAACACAGGTAAGGAAACCCATCCATGCTTCAATTTGGCTCTTCATTTGATTCTGGGTCTAACCCAACTCGTTCCTTTGCTCTACAGTTGCTCAGTTTCGTTCAGCTTGTCACGCTGTGGCGTCTGGCCGTGCTCTCCAGGTAAGAATCCTTTTCGAAACGTTGGCTCCTTACAGGGTTTTGTCACTTCTGAGTTTTTCTTTCACCGTACATGCTAATGCCTCGCTTTTGGTTTCTTGCAGGTCTTTGTTGGTGACTTGGGCGGCGTATCCTCCTACGCTTGGTTATTTTGGTTGTTTGCCTCCTGGGTAGGCCTGAAACTTCATTCTTTGTCTGTAATTTTTGGTTTCTCAGGGCGACCCATCTCCTGGTCTGGTTATTTAGTCACTGTACATGCTATTCGACTGTAATTTAATTTCGTCGCCTCTATGTGAGATGTATGAGAATTTTGTGGCCTCTAGTTGTTTGTTTGGTTCAAACCCTCACTCGGGGTTTTTCGATTTGGCATGGGTTTTCGACCTTCAGTCATATTCGGCTCTATTTTTGTCTTTAATGGTCTCTGTCCTCCGTAATATGGCTCGGCTCTACCAATAATATTGTAAACTTTGTTCGGTGGCAATTGAAATGAAATTTTGGATGTAAAAGAAAAACTGTATGGTTGTTTTGTTACCTCTGCGTATTCGGCTTTGGTTATCGTTCGTCCTTCTGTGCATTCGAATGTTGGAAAGCTTGTAAACGTTGTTGTTTGTATTCTCGGTCGTTGTTAACTGAACATTATGAATTGGAACTGTTGCTTCACCGCGTGCATAAAATGAATAGGTGACTGTTAGTTTGGTAACTCTGAATTCATTAAGATTCTGTCTATTTGCTTGGTATTCAACTGTGAATAATGTTTACACAGTAGCCATAACAATTTAATAAATAATGATGATACAGTAGCTCGTTAGATGGTGAAAACGTAAATGAATGTTAAACAAATACTGATACAGATAATTTAGATGGACAATAGCTTCTCTGTTTTTGAATGCTTGGTCTTTTCTATTTCTTTTTCTTCTGAATTGACTCAACTTTCCTCTCCTGAACTAAACCCCATTCTGTTACATTTGTTTTGGCTTTATAGCCCTCTGTTTTCAGTTGATGCTTACAGTTAGTTTAACTGTTACAGAATATGGTTACATAATTTCTACTTCTATCAATAACTATACTCATTTGGTATTCCAAGACTTGTAGGAACAGTTGATTGCTATTTTCCCTAATTACATGGACTACTCTCTAATTAACAATTGAAACTACAGAAATCCTAAACTGGAAAATAAAAGAGGTATCTAACTTTTGTTGATTTTGTAAATAAAATAAAAAGAAAAACTATTCCCATAAGAATTTGACAGTTCAATTGGTCACTAGCTTTTGAACCTGGTTGGAGTTCTTTCTGCCCAATTACGGTGAGCTGGATGCTCTTGCATCAG
>APFE030254938.1:8085-19242 GCA_000404065.3 Pinus taeda
TATTGTTGAGAAACAATGGGAAAACCCTTCACATTCCAAAACCTAACCCTGGAAGATGAAACGCCAAATTGTGGGCCCCGTTTTTGGGTAAGTTGGTACATCAACTTCCCGGGGTTGTGAATTGGTCGTCTTATCTTCGTTTGACGTGCATGATAGCCTGTTGGAAAGATCTCTCCGAGGATTACGACGGAAAAGATGATTTTTAGGCAGAAAAACCGTTGACGGTAGATTTCCCAAAAAACGTCGTTTAGGGCCTCAAAACGGCTCCGGAAGTTTAGGACCCAAAAAACTGCTAAAAATAGTAAACTGTGCTATAATTAAGGAATCTAAAAGAACTGAAAGAAGCACTATAGGGGATCCACGTGGAATTAGCGGGTGGCCACCAATATCCACCTGGATCATTCCTCCCCCCTTAGGAAGCAATGGTCCCCATTGCATTGAGTTCCTCCATCTGTTGAACTTGTCCTGCAATCTCTGATGTGTCCAGTAATGGTGGGAAGCATGGTCGACGACGGTCCACATTGAACACTTGGTGTAGGCGAAGGAATGGAGGAATGATGTGTGCCAAAGCATTGTTTCCTGTAGCCTTGGTACTGGTGTAAGGACCATGTCGGAGTGGTCTGAGCTTCTGATGGGTTCTGGTAAGGCGTTCTTTCTGTCGATGCAACCAGACTTTGTTGCCCACCTGAAACTTGTGTGGTACCCCTGTGCGTGAGGAGAAGTTGTTCTTGTGTTCTATCATGATCGTATCCCTTTGCTGCTGCTGCTACGTGGAGGAACCCTTTGCGGGTGTCATGGATGTAGCAACGATCTTCCCCTTACTTTGGCGGTGAACCAGACAAGAAATAAATTTCCTAGTCTGTGATATGAGCTTGATGCCTTTCTTAGCAATGATCAAAGAGGCGGCGGTAGGTGGGGCTACCTCTGGTATCCTGTATAATGAATTATCCAAAGAAATAATGACAGCACGAGGTCTTGAATCATACACAACATGTCTCCTCCACAAGTATGGCTGGCCTAATAATACATCACAAAAATCCAGAGGTGTAACATCACACAGTACCTCGTCTGTGAATGGTTTGATGCTGTAGGGAAGGCGACACTGCTGGCGAACTTTGAGATCTCATCCTTCATGAAGCCACCCAATACTATACGGCTGCGGGTGTGGTGTAGTTGGTAGGCCCAACCACTTCACGACCTCTGCTAAAATAAGGTTCTTTTGGCTGCCACTGTCGACAATGAATTGCAGCGGCGAACCCTTCACCCACATCTGTGAGTGGAAAAGACATCCCCCCTCCTCTGGCTCTTCAGGCTCATTCTTCTGGATCTTGGCAGTGGCAACAGTTGCGCTGGGATCTGCATCAATGATCTGCTTCCCTTTTCCATTCCCCTTGTCGGTTTCTGGCTTAGGGTCGGAACATGTATCTGATTCGGAAGCCTTCAACTCGGCCACCAACGATTGCTTGGTCCGACACTCGCTTGTGTTATGAGTGAGACTCTTGTGGAACTCACACCACTTTCCTGTGTCCTTCTTCGGCTTCATGGTGTTGTTTTTTTCTTGCAGCTTCGATGGGTTGTCTTGGGTCACCCCACCTTGGCTTTGTCCTTTGGGCTTCAGATTTGCAGATCCAAAGTCTCGCTTCTTCTATTTGAACTTTTGCTCGATTTTGACAACATATCGGTATGCTGTGCCTAGTGAGGAGATGTTCAAGAACTCCATCTCTTCCTGGATGTATCTATGTAGGCAGCCGCGGTATTTGAGTATCAGATTCAGCTCAGAGTCTTTGATACCCAACTGTGTGTGAAGGGTGTGAAAAATGTTTGTGAACATAGGCACATCTTGGTCCCGACCCTGCCGCAGCGTGGTCCATTTGATGTATTTGTCCTCATAGCTTTTGACAGGGTAGTACTGCTCTTTGATGGCATCTTGGAATGAATCCCAAGTGGGTGTAGTTGAAAATAGTGAGCTTGTATTTTCATCCTTCTGCTCGCAGTAGGTTTCCCACCAGTCCTTGACGTGGGGGGCTATTTTGAGAAGAGCGAAAACAATCTTTTCCCGACTTGAAAATTCATAAACAGAAAAATATCCTTCTAGCAGATTTAACCATTTATCTACGGCATCTGTGTCTATCTGACCCTTGAATATGGGGATTTCAAAATTAACTTGTACCTTAAAGGGTGTGGCATTTCCAGAGTAGGTGTTGGAAGCTGATGCGTCACCTCTGGGTAGCCGCTGAAGGATCTGCGCAAAGTTATCCATCCTCGTGTTCCTTTGCCGCTAGAGGGCTTCTTCGAGCAATATTTTGATAGGATCTCCTGCCCCCTCATCTTTCTTCTCATTCGCCATGGGAGGCCGTCGGGATTTGCGAGGCTGGCCTTGAAAAGGTTCGACTAGTTCAAGCCCTAACTCCTTATATCCCGACCTCGTTGGGGACATGCAAAGAAAAACAGAGAAAAATCAGACTGCTTTGATATCACTGATCCAGATTTATACAGGAATGTAACAAAATACAGAGACAACCATATACACAAAGATGCAGCAGAAATAATACTTCATTTCATTAATGGAAAATACCGAAATATGCTTACAACCAGAAATGGAAAGAAACTAGCTAGGGAGATGGTAGCTTATCTCTGAGAGAGATGTGGCAGCTACATGCCGCTGAACTGTTCTAAAACTATGTTACAATGAGGCTCGAAGGCCTATTTATTGTTGAGAAACAATGGAAAACCCTTCACATTCCAAAACCTAACCCTAGAAGATGAAACGCCAAATTATGGGCCCCGTTTGGGTAAATTTGTACATCAATTTCCCGGGGTCGTAACTTTGGCATACGATCTCCATTTGATGTGTATGATAGCTCGTTAGAAAGATCTATCCGAGAACTACCACTTTGGGAAGGGAAACATTGGTGCATGGACCCATGTTGCCCCCAGATTTCCCAAAAAACGTCGTTTAGGGCCTCAAAATGGCTCCGAAAGTTCAGGACCCGAAAAAACTGCTAAAACTAGTAAATTGTGCTACAATTACGGAAATTGAAAAACTGAAAGAGACAGTTGCAGGGGTCCAAATGGGATAGGTGGGTGGCCACCAACATCCACCTGGATCAACCCTCCAGGCTTTACTATATACCCCACTATTCACTGATCGAATATTCCTAGGCTTGTTCTAGGGCACACACCTCTAGGATTTACCATTTATCCCACCATTAACTGGTCAAGGATTCCTAGGCCCACCTAGCACAAAAAACCTAGCTTTACCACAATCCCACCTTCTCTAGTCTAATGATTCCCAGGACTTATGTTGTTTCTTTCAGAGACCACCTCACTTGGTTTCGAAACCATCTGGAAGTCCAACTCAAACAAATATAAGAGAACCCACCACACCATAGCTATCTAGAAATGGAAAGGAAAGGAAAGGCTGAAGAACACTGTCACACCTGAAAAATCCCATGAAAATGACAACAATAGAACTAAATACACACATGCATAACCATGTATGCCAAAACTAGCAAGGAATTCACACATGAAAATTGATACTTGCAAGTAATCCTACTATAGATGCTTGATCCTGCTCTTCCTTGATTGATCTTTTCTTCCCTTTGACTTCTTTCCTTTCCTTGATACAATGCTAAAGTGCTCCAAGAAAGATCTGAGTGTCCAAGAGTGAGTTAGAGAGAGAAAATAGAGAGATCCCCAAAACTAAATTGACAAAAGGTACCAACTGATCCTCAAAATCATTTTTATTAATGAGGCCTCTATTTTCTTCAATTTTCCATTATTTTCCTTCATTTTCCTCCTCACATGAAACCTATGAACTTTCACCTTCCTTTTCTCCTAGTTTCCATTATTTTCATAAATAAATAACCAAAAGTGCCATTTTTAATTTCCAAAGCCTTTTCCATTTCCTTTGCCGATTTCCTTAGCCATAATAAACCAAATGATTACCCACACTAGGATTATTTTCCCAACACTCAGCTTGGAATACGTGTCCCATGACCTTGGTTATTATTTTTCCTTTATTAACTTTATTACATAGAATTTTGACCAGGGTTATTATAGTCAATATGTGTCCATGTGTCATGCCACATTATCATGTGGAATGTAATGATGTATTTTCGAATAAAAGGAAAAAATTTAATATGTGGAAGTCCAAGAGTCATATGTGGAACTTGAAGAGTCATTTATTCATATATGGACAAAAAATGTCATTTAGGGAAGTCCAAAAGTCATTTAGAAGTCCAAAGGACACATTAGAAGCCGAAGAGTCATGAGAGTAATTCAAGAGTCAAGAGGAGATGGAAGGTCATTACTCTTATTATAAAATAAAACTCATAACTCAAGCAATGGGATTTTGGAGGCTTAAGATTTAGAAATCTAGTCTTGGCTTATCTACTTGGCATAGGAGAGAAAAATATTCTTTGGAGAAGCAGAAAGTGACTTAATTTTCCACTAATAGAAATAGTGTCCAATGTTGTAGTTGATGTACTTGGATATTTCACCTAATATTGAAGCTTATTGAGCCAACACACTTTCTTGCATGTATCATGAAATTTTTAAGACTAATTCCTTGGATGTTTGCGATATATGTTGGATTTCTTATGTACTAAAGAAATTGAACTATTTCGGTTGATTTGATGCTTATCTTATTGAAAGTGTGTTGTATTTATTTTCATGGGTCATTGTTATCTTGTGAACCAATTTTTAGGTTAATCAACGAATCTTTCCTTGCTATCGTGTGCCTTCTCCAGGATAGTACTATTACTTTCCTTCATGGGACTTACACTTTTCTCCCTTTGTGAAAGTCTCCTTTTACACATTGAAATCGATGCATCATAATGTCAACTTACTTTCTTATTCAAAGGTTATGCAGATAATCTCTTATGTTATTCATTGAAATCAAGGTGAAAATTACAGTTACAGTGGATGGGATGATACTTTGGATGGGGCTCCTACTCCATACATTGTGAGGTCTAATTAGGATTTCACATCAGGGAGATCCCCTATGTTTTGGTAGTATCAAACACCATTAACATGTTGGAAACAATAATTTTCTACAAATTAAAAAGAATTTCAAGTGAATAACACACTATCAAACCAAATTCAAGCAATTCCATAACAACTGGTTCTCTAGCATATTTATACAACAACTCCACACAACAAATCTGTTTCACCGTCAAATTTCAGCTAATAATTTTAGTTTTGCCTTGTTGATTTCATGGCAACCTTTATACTACAACTCAAACACTATAAAATAATTTATGAGTTGACGATTCCATTCTGAAGTCCATTCACAGTCACAGACAATTAATAATTATGAGAAATGTTGATTATCTAGGGAGGTTGTTGCCATGATCTAAGATGTTTTATTGTAAAATAACGATCCTTGAGTCCTCAATTTCTGAACAAACATGAATATATTTCTCATCCTCAATACAATATCGGATAGCTCCAAAGCAGATTTAGACAAGCTCCATGCCTTTTATTTATCAAATATCAATATGATACTTCTAAAACTATATTCCAACCCATTCACAAACTAGGGGCCGCCATTTCCATTCAATCAGATGAACCAGATTGGATATTACTAGATAATGTGAAATCATGTTCACTGTTCTTCATTCATAAGCAGGCTCTACAAATTCTAAAAGGAAGCATGAATTATTTACCTCTGATGCAACATTGTAGTTAGATCCCAACATCATGTTGGACAATTGGCATTGTCTGGATGGCTAGTGGCAACAAGTGTGTTGGAATTGATGTTAACAATCATGCTGGGAGATGTGTTGGGAACAGGGAAAATTTTAATAACCCCCCCTAAATTTACATGTATAATAAATGGGCGAATCTCCATGGTATTTAGGAAAAATGGAAGGCGATTTTATCAATAGTATGATATGTATATATAATTTTTTTGCAAATCTCTCACCAGGCATGGTGAATATTTTACTCAATTATAAAATCTTGTGTTTATTGAATACACAAATGAAATCATTGCATTTCTTTAAAATATCTATTGAAATCAAAATTACTGAAATTACATATCGATAATCTAGTGGGTGTAAGATAAAATTCATCTGTGCCATTCACAGAAAGCATGAGAAAAAACCTAATACTATATATAAAACCAAGAAAAAATCAAATTCATCACTTCTATGTTCCTATTTGCAATTAGAAAAAATACCCAAATTACAATCTGTTTACTCCACTTCTAGGGACCTCGTAACCACCCTGCCAATACACAAGTATGTTCCCGTTTGCAATTAGAAAAATTACCCAAATTACAAACTGTTTACTCCAGCATATGTTGGAAAGTTATAGAAGGATGACTAGTGCAATCAATCCATTCCTTTTAGCCCTGGATTTGTTTCAGTTTAAAACAGAAGTATACAAATATAATTGTCCAATGTCTACTGCTACTGAGCATTAGTTAATTCATAAGAAAGTATGTAAACACAATATAGCACATGAATGCATTGAAAAAATAACCCGTAGTTGACTTTTTGTTGTCTAAGTACCTGTCCACTCTCAGTCAGTGAAGCTTACCTGCCTGAAACTATCATTCCTTACAAACTCTGGACCAAATTAGGAAGTTACTTTAACATATATGACAATCCTCTTCTCAGCTTTCCAGTGCCCAAGTTTTGGATAAGTAATAAGCCAAGAAACAATACTCACTTGATAGCTTAAGTCTGTTATGGTAGTTATCGAATACATAAAGCTTCCAACTAATTGTCTGTACGAAGTTTAATTTACATCCTTCAAGTTTTCCCTTGTAGTCAACTTAGGTCCATCTAATTGTCTTGTTGCCAAACTTCAATGCCAATACAATAGTGCCAAAGGCCAAGGCCAGTATTATTAAATGCTATACCTAGATGTGCTTTAACCTATTTCATCGATTCATTTTTGCTACTTATAATTAGCAAATCATCAAACTAAGTTTATAAGGTCATCACCTTTAACCTCCACATACAAGTTGGATCAGAGGGACTCTGCTTGAAACTTGTAGCTACAGGATGCTCATCAATCATGAAAATACCATGCTTTAGGGGCCTGCTTCAAGGCACAATGCAGTCTTACCAACACGCAAACCATATGTTCTTTTTCATTCATGGGAAAACCTTGTGGCCATTGCTTACACACTTCTTCAAACATATCTCCATTAAGAAAATCATTTTCAACATCCATCTGAGATACCTTCTAGCCATACTGAGTAGCAATATATAAGATTGTTCTCACAGTAATCATCTTCACTGAAGGAGCAAACGTTTCTTCAGTCAATTCATTCCTTTTGTACAAAGCCATTCACAACCAATCTGCTCTTGTGCTTGCTTGTCAATACTCACATCATCCTTATATTTGGTCCTATAAAACCTAGTGACAACCTATTGCTTGTTTCCCTTGAGGTAATTTTTGAACTTCCAACTGCTGTTCTTTGACAAGGCATTATATTCCAGCTGCATTGCATTGATTCATTCTTTCTTTCTACCTGCTTCTCCATGCCTCCTGGTTTCATATTTTTAACAGCGTTTATTGGACTCCTATTCATCAAATACAAAATTGTATGAACTGCTTCTGCCTAAAAAGTATTAGCGAGACCTTTCTCTTTTAGCATGCTTCTCACCTTCTGATTCCACATGCCTTACAATATCTATAAAAGATATTTTCACCATTCTTGGTCTGTGATTGGAACGTCCCAGCTTCCACTACCCCAAATGATTTCAGCCACATTTCAGGCATATGGTAGTCGCACTTGGGGCATTTTCTTAAAACTTTTCCATCAGAAACCAAGCAGATTGGCAGACTGGTCGAGGATGGAGTGAGCAACTTCCCTTCTTCATCTTTCTAGAAACTCCAAGCTTTCCCAGTTTCCTCTTATATTTATTTTGAATTATTAATGCACTCTGTAACTCTGCAATGGCAACATTTACCCCAATTTCCCATAATAAAATTTCCTCATGAGCTAATTCACAACGTTGTTGGTCACAAGTATTGCTACCAGATAAACAAATAAGGAAGTCATGATGTATAAAACCTACAAAATTGAATGTGAGAAACAATGAAATACCCTGAGTCCAGCTTCATATGATGCACATTAAAGAAGAAGATTGTAGCAGGTATCAAACTGATGTCAAAGTACTTGAGGTAAACTTGGATTTCCTCTGCATCAACAACCACTAAAGTTATTCATGCAAACTTTGACACTTCACATACAATTTTTGCAAGTTGTGGCCACAAAAAAAAAATGAGAGAAGACAAAACATTAAAATACCAACATAACCAAAATATGAGCATCTTTGATAAAACTCAAAAATGAGTCAGGAGGATTAGAATAAGAGTACAATTTCACCAAGCTGCATGCAAACAACATCTATGGCCCTTCCAAATCGGAGAACCAAAAGTTTGTCCAATGTATCCGTGACAAGCTTGTCAACATCCTGATTCCTTGTAAGAGTCTGTAATAGGAAGCTCATTTTTATGTTGAAAATCAATCAAATTTCCCTCTTCCTATGAACACAAGCAAAGGGAAACAACTTATCTTGTAAAGACTAATGCAATAGTGAGAAACTCATGAAACAACCGACAATTAACAGTTGCATAAAAGAGAAGGCTTCAACCACTCTTTAATGTCAAAACTCTAAAACACCAGGAATCTGGCTCTGACAATGAATCCTTTAGGAGGCTCTTCACTCTAATCATAAATGTCATCAAATTCAATGTTTTAGAAAAGTAGATGAACTATGAATACCATCTACCTTCCCACACTGATTCTCTCATCCATTAATGCTTTCCCAACTTTGTGCCTTTTGACTTATCTGTTTAGGTTGCATTTGAAATTTGAAATTACTAGTAGTTAGGTTTGTCCTAGTCATTGAGTCTTTGTTTCTGGTAGAAGGAATCCAAGGGGTATATTATCTATTTACTAGGAAGTTCTGAAAATTCAGTTGCACGCACAGGATACAAACATATATAAATTGTTTTGCTAAATTTTGGGAAATTTTTCTTTTCTTTTTTTAAGCAATTTATGATTATCACTGGCAAGTGTGTCATTCCCATTTTGGGAAATTAAAAAGGAATGTAGTTAACTTACAACGGTTGAAAGGATCCCTCAGCTGAAAGGCCACATCTGGGGCATATATTCCATCGATGTCACATAGTACTTATACGTGGCCCTAACTGCATGAAACAAGCCACATCACGTAAGACTTGAAACCTATATATACGTTAATCAAAGAAAGATTGCACAGGTATAAAAGTCTTCTACCATCATTCCCTTGAGGCCTCATCATGTTGAACTTCAAAAAAAGTAGACATAACTTGTAGATTGTAATGATGAACTACTCTTTCAAAGAATCTACTCAACAAAAAACATTGATGTTTAAGCAGGTGGGATAAATCTAAATTTGAAAATACATATTTCAACAAATACACTCTTTATTCTTGGGGCAATATGCTTGGTAGTTAACAGTGGCTTGTCGGGTTGGTGAAAGGAGGGAGTTGTATTTACCTCCACCAGGGTTCCAAGTCACATCAATGACACTTGTGCTTTTGCTTGTGTGCTGTGCATCTATACTTGTTGGGGCCAGGGGCAAGTTCTGGGCAACCTTGGCAGAATAGGTACCCCCTGCTTGTGGCTTCTTACCGGAAGGACTCCAATTTAACTGCTGTCAGCTGGCGGCAATACTAGTAAACTCCCTCAGATTGGAGATGGACAATCTGTCTTCATTAGGAAAAATGGATTAGCTGTAAAAATAAAATACAACATCTGTATAAACTTGTGGATACTTTCCACCATTATCTATATTTAGTTTTTTCAATTATTTCCATGTTGCCACTACCTTTCAACTATTGCTCGAAAAGTTTTGGACACCTCAAAAGTCTATGATTTTTTTTCTAAAAAAGCTACTCAAATTTTCTGAGTACAGTCCTCCATAAAAATCAGGAAATACCTGTAGCATCCAAGGATCATGCATAGGATTGACAACGAAGATTACCATCCACTAACTCTAAAAGATTGTTTTTCCTACCAAGATTTAACCTTATCAAATTTCTCTTTATGCTGTTTATCAATAAGAAAAGCTTCACAGGCACCTTATGCTCTCTGAATGTTTGGCAATTCATACACCATTATCATTCATATTCCTTGTACATGCCCAGGGTCTACAAAACCACAAGCTGACATAATAGATTTCATGAAAACAGAAATACTTCAACTACCGTGCATAGGGACCAAAGTGAAATACTGAAGTTGCATGTACTGCTGAAGGTGAAGGAGAATATGAAATCAGAAACAGGGAATCTAACAGGCAGACATGTTGGCTCTACTCACCTCTATTGGAAAAGGAAGCCAACTCAGTCACCACCTAGTCTACTCATGACTTTCATTTCTCTGATGAAAACTATATTGTTATCTAGTGTAATACAAGATGCACGCTTGTCTATATATATGGAAAAAAAACATGGAAATAAATAACTAGGCAAACATGAAAGCTAACTGGAATTTAGTATTTACCGTTAAACCTGTATGTAAATTAGATATATGCCTACTATTTTGTGGCATTTATAAATTATTCTTTTGTATACTATAACTCAAAAGAAATCAGGCGTGCATATTATATTATTTCAAGAAAACAGGGTTGCTGGTGCCTTTCTAGTACCATTACAATAGCGACAATCATCCACCCAAAGACTACATCAAAAGTATCTGCCTGAAAGCTATAATCAGTAGTTGGCTTGAGACCCAAGATCAATAGCAAACTCCATGCAGGGAAGGAGCATCTTTGATAAAACTCAAAAATGAGTCAGGAGGATTAGAATAAGAGTACAATTTCACCAAGCTGCATGCAAACAACATCTGTAGCCCTTCCAAATAAGGAAATACCTGTAGCATCCAAGGATCATGCATAGGATTGACAACGAAGATTACCATCCACTAACTCTAAAAGACTGTTTTTCCTACCAAGATTTAACCTTATCAAATTTCTCTTTATGTTGTTTATCAATAAGAAAAGCTTCACAGGCACCTTATGCTCTCTGAATGTTTGGCAATTCATACACCATTATCATTCATATTCCTTCTACATGCCCAGGGTCTACAGAACCACAAGCTGACATAATAGATTTCATGAAAACAGAAATACTTCAACTACTGTGCAT
>APFE030254943.1:0-12463 GCA_000404065.3 Pinus taeda
ATCACTTAGATTCATAAAGGCTTGCCAACATGTTTTTTGTGAATAGTGCTACCACCCACAGACTCTGTGGAATATTAGTTTAATCTTGTAGGAACAACAACATATTGTTTGAAGTTCATACGCATAACAACATATTGGTTGAAGCTTGTAGGAATAACAGAGTATTGGTTGAACCCTGTAGGCATAGTGGAGTATGGTTGAAGTGCATAGGTTATGTGGCATATTGGTTGAATCTTGTATAGCATACTGGTTGAATCCCATAGGCACGGTGGCATATTGGTTGAAGCTCGTAGGCAGAGGGGCATATTGATTGAAGCCCGTAGGAATAGTGGCATATTGGTTGAATCTTGAAGGAACATTCACATATTTTTTATATTGAAGGTTTGATTATAGTCCAAGAAATATATGATATATGGTTGAGCCCAAAGGCTTCTCCTTTTAATACTATCAGCATGGCATTTCTCTGCAATTAGCATTGTCAGATTTATCGAAATAATGCCATATGAAGGATATTGTTTTGTGGTAAGTGAATTATCATTGATTGTTTCTGGTTTCTTGTTCAAACCCGATGGAGGGTCACAACTATGGTTTTTATTTACATATGTGCTTGCAAAAAGAACATGTTTATGATCATCATCTAACATGACATATTACATAGGAAAATTGGCTTTATGGCTTGGTTTTTGCAGTGACGGTCACAAGGTTGAGTACCATCGAAATTGTTGTACCTTGGAGACAACCATTGGCTGTAGGGGGTCAGTGCCCTCGACATCTACTATAAATTTATAAAGATTATTTGAAATATTTTTCTAGAGATGATATATCCCTATGTGTAATGAAGCTGGGTTAGTCTTGGAGACAAAACATAGCACCCAAACTAGCCTTTTATTAGTGCTTATAGACCTTAAAGTATTTTAATGGAAAGAGGAATTGAAAACGAGTTAGGGTTTTATAACTTTGGTCTTTTGAAAACCCAATATTTAAACTCTAAGAAGAAAAATATGAATGAAATGAGGTAGAAAATGGAAATGTTGAAATAATAGTGCTCTTTAAAGATTTAAAAAAAAAACTACAGATATTTTATGCAACTTTTTTAGAAAAACATTAATAAATCTTCATTTCATTCCTGAACACTTGTTGCAATATTACACACTTAATTAAAATGAAAAATTCAAATAAAAAAAATAAAACACATAATGTAATTTGCCAATAATCTCGAACCAATATAGTAATCTTTATTATCTCCACAAACAAATATGACATTACACAATTAACCAAAAATTTTAAAAATCTCCAAACCCTTTCTCTGTCTTGATTTCTCCCTTTTATTTCCTTTCCAACCATTAACGGTCAAATCAGTTTTAAAAATTATTCTATTTTCGGTTACATAACCATTGGTTTTGTTTGAATGGGTTTATAAATAAAATTTAAAAAATAATAATAATATTATATATATATATATATATAATATTAAAATAATCCCCTTTCTTACAGAGTTAACTATCGACTCCTTTTACAAATTTTATAACATGTTTTCAAATTACATTTCGAAATTTTTTATGCCCTAAATGAAAATATATAAACAATATTAGTAGTAGGGTGGAGGTTTTGTGGGGTCCCATTTTTTATCATGTGCAAGTCTATCCTCTGTCCTTGTGGTTTCTACACTACATATATGCTACGCTCATTGTCTTACTAAACTTGAGGAGGGAAAGCAACCCAGCATTTCATCGAACTGAGGCGCACACGATCGTTCTAGTACTTCCAATTGATATAACCCTACACTATTAGGTGCCCATTAAGATCTTGATTTGAGCTCTTCTCCACGAAAACAAAAGCATAGTGACGTAGAGGGAACATTCATATGTTGCAGAATTCACACAATATAAACCACATAGTGACGTAGAGGGAACATTCATATGTTGCAGAATTCACGCCACCATATAAATCACAATTCGGAATGTCTCTTACATAAAAAGTGATTACAATTTCATATTTCGAATCCCATTTCAATCTCTTAACACAATACACAGTTGTTCAACTATCCAAACTGACCTCTTCTTTCCTGATGCTTCTGGAATATGCATCATGTGACTCGACTTTTATATCTTCTGAATCATTTTTGGCTGAGAAACCTTTATTATGAGACATCATGCAAACATCTCCTCCATTGTTTTTCAAGCGAATTCCATCATCTTGTTTTCTTGGAGTTCTTGAAATGATTGAGCCTTTGTTCAAACTAACCCCATCGTTTTGCTTTCGACTCCCAGAACCATAACTAATATAGTGACCGTTAGATTAGAATGTTAGCATGTATTTAGCTGATCTCTTTTCTGGAAATCACGTCTTACTCCAAACGACCATCTACCTCAGTTGTGTCATCTTTCACGTTTGAACAATCATTGCAAATGTCCATGATCTGACATTTTTTTCCTTTGTGATTCTTCTTATAAATCCCAAATAAAAGCCTCACGCTCCCCACTTTCTCTTTTCATGGACCACTCAATCACAAGGAATTTGGAAAACATTCATACAGTGCTTTCGACGTGAATTAACTTCTGTTTTTTTATGCGATATAGCGGTGATGGTGCTATCATAAATATAGTGATATATAATTTTTTTTTTATTAATCTCAAAGCCTCTTAAATTACTGAAAGTGCTATCATAAATATGAGTGGACCATATGTGCTTACTCGATTGGCAAATGTAATAAGTAACCATGACTTAATGAGTTATTTCACAAATTCGAAACTGAAAACACTTGCAAAATGAATAGATATTTTCCTTCCTTCAAATACCAGTCGACAAGGTGTTTTAATGGCCCTTAGCACCTTCCTCCTCTCAGCAAGTAAGGAATTTTCCAGCTCTGCGGCGTTCCCCATGAAATGTAAAATATTTGAGAGCTTTCTCCTTGCAATGAAATAGGACATTGATACTTTAGCTCTCACGAGGCTTCGTCCAGCTGCCATGTAAAAATCTACTACTCATTTTGTGGGTTAAATACGACTTGAATACAGAGATGAATAAGAATAATCACCAATATTAGTTTCTGGAATAATAATTATTACCATCGCTTAAATATCCATTCTTATTTGGTGGGATTTTACCATCAATCTGTAGTCTCCATATAGCTTCGGTTGCTATGTAGGGGCATATAACATCTACTTTTCTACTATTGAATATGAATATAAGTTTCCCCTTCAGTACAGATGAAACAATTGGATTAGCTATATGGGTTTGCAGATGCATCATTTTCCTAAAAAAAACTGACGTTGCCATTACTTTGGAATATGCGTGCCATTCACCATAAAGAGTATTGGAAACAACAGCCACTGGATTTTGGCCATGTTTTAATGTAAAGGACCGTGTTACACAATCATAACAACTACAACAGCTAACGCTACCAAGGCTATTGAAAGGAAAAATGAAAGATAACTTGTCCTTCGCAAAATCTTAGAATTAAGAGCAATTGTTGCTTCTGCTTGGGATTGCATAGTCCAATTAAAATGGGTAAGAGTCATGGCTGAAAAGAACATTACTATTTAAAGACTTTCAAGCTCTGGAGCTTCCATAAAAATCATCATAACATGACATTTGTCATGATGTGCATATCTCTACATTTCAAGTGATAGAGCAAGCTTTCTAATATTTCTACAACCAAATATTATGCCCTTAAAAACACCAAATATTATAATATTCAATATGGATTTCTTTTCACTAAACAAATGAAACTATGTATGATATGCTTTATGATCTTATGAAATACTGGATTATTTGCAAGTTTGATAGAGCTCTGGTTTTCACATTTGATCACTGTTGCAACCTTTTGTTCTTCTCCAACATCAAGGAGAAGTCTCCTCAACCAAACTGCTTCACATGTTGCTCCACACATAGCTTGATATTCAGCTTTTGCAGAAGACAAGGATACTGTATTATGTTTTTTGTTGCTCCATGTAATGATCCCATATCCGATGCTAAATGCATAGCCTATATGGATAGTCTATCATTTACATTTTCAGCCCAATTTGAGTCTGAAAAACCTGTCAATATAACATCAAATGAATCTGTATAAATAATACCAAAATCTAAGGTTCCCTGGAGATACCTTAAAACACTTTTTGCTGCAACCCAATGGCTCTCAAAAGCCTTTGACATAAATTGGCTCAATGCATTGACTGTATAAGCCAAATCTGGCCTAGTTGTAGTAAAGTAGATTAGACTCCCAACTAGCTATCTAGATAAAGTCGCATCTGCCTCGTTAGATCCGTCATCATTCTGAAGTTTTATATTATGTTGTCAAGGTACTTCTACAGCTTTGCACTGATCCATTCTGAACTTTTCCAATAGTAATGTAGCTCTCCAAGGTCTTTCATTTCAAAGACTTGTGACATCTGCTCCTTGATTTCTTTAATGATATTATGTGTAATGATTAGATCATCTACATATAAAAAAAATCAAAACAATCCTTCCCTCTTTATCAAACACTGTATAAAGATTAGGGTCATTTTTGCTTCTTTTATAACCATGCTACAGGAAAAATGAATCAATTTTGTCATACCATGACCTGGGTGCCTATTTTAGTGCATACATCACTTTCTTCAACCTGCAAACTAAATATTCTTCACCCTATTTGACAAACCCTTCAGGTTGCACTAAGTAGAATTCTTCTTTTAAGTCCCCATTTAAAAAAACAAATTTAACATCTAACTGGAGAATCATCAATGGTGTTTGATAGCTAAAGCAATTATCATTCTGATTGTGTTTAGTTTAGCTACGAGGGCAAATGTTTCATCATAATCTATACCTTCTGGTTGCAAATACCCCTTTTCAATCAGCCTAGTTTTATATTTATCTATGCTTATACAACCATTTACATCCTATGGGTTGTTTGCCTTCGGGCAAATTAACTAAATGCCAAGTTTTGTTTTTGATAATTGACTCATATTCCTCTTCCATCGCAAACCTCCCTTCACAATATTGACTGACTTCTTTATAATAGAGGGTTCAACAACAAGGAAATCATGTTTCTTGTGATAGATCGTAGATACTTCTATTGTCAAGTGTTGAAACTAGTTGTGAGGAGTCATTTTCTAGAGAAAGCTACCAAGTTGAGCACCCGATTTGAGCCGATCTAATTCCACGTCTTCATTGTGATTGGAAATTAATTCTCAAATTGGAGCTTTGCAAGATCAGTAATGATCTACAATTGCTTCAGCGGTTCGCCAGAAGAGAAGCGGTGGTTTTCGCCATCTGGGATGGCCACGACAAATAGGTTGTGACTCTGTCGGATTGGAAGGCTCTACAGTGTGGAATCTCTGGTTTCTTCCCTCACCTCTATCACAGTGTGGAATCTCTGGTTTCTTCCCTTCGTTCCATGTTGTTCGTTCTTGGGCTTTTGTCTGAATTCCACGTTCACTCCCAATAGCTGTAAAACTTCGGCATTCCAGTTAGTATTCTCTTATACGCGGGGGTAGACGAAGGGCTCAAGGTGTTGGCACAAATTGTTTATGACCTTGACTCCTTGAATCAGATCGGATCAGTGGCAAAGTTTCTCCGTGGAGAAAATGGAGTCAGCAGTCCAGTAATTGGAGTCCAGTGGTTGTGATCGTGGTGCCTCGGCAGTCAGCAATCCAGCGAAAGGGTGTTGTTCAGATTCGAAGGTCGAGTGGCTTTGAGTGCTCTACGGTTTTGGTTAGTCAATGCTGACAACATAAGACTTTCAAAGCTAAGAATGTAAGTTGTTTACAACACGTGAATATTTCTCCAACACGATTTTGCTTAAAACCTGCATTTCTTTTTAAAAAAAAGGAGTCTTTGTTTTTGTTTTAGGGGATGAGTTATTTGTGCCTATTTCAAATTTTTATTTAAAAAAAAGGGGGCTCATTATTTGATAAAGGGAGGGAAAAAAAATTTAAGGAGTAATTTGGAGTGATCTCTTAAAAAAAAGGGATATGGGCTTAGTTTTTTATTGAAGTTTTCATTAGATTTAGAATTTGTAGTATTTTTTATGATCCGGGGTTGTTTTTTTAAGTTGTTGGGGTTGAAGTTTCTTTTTATTCAAGATGAATAATTAGTTAGCAGACGCATACCTCAATGAGAATAACAAGATGGATGGATCCAATTATTTTGATTGAAATTTAAGTTGCAAACCCTGCTTGAGGGACACAATGCATGGGAAATTGTGAATAATAATGAGGTGAAGCCGAACATGCTTGCAGGAGGAACAACAGCAACAATTTAAGACTGGGATAAGCGCGAGACTAAGGTGAGAAAGCCCATGAAATTGTCGGTAAAAGATTTCATTATTCCCCATATCCATGATTGCAAGACTGCACCAGAAATCTGGAAGATGCTCAAGGATTTCTGTGAGGTCAAGAACACCAATTGATTGTTGTTCTTGAAGAGAAAAATTATCTCCATCAAGATGGAGGAGAATGAGACAATTGTAGCATTTATTTTGCGGATCAAGGAGCTCAAGAATAAGTTGGGTGACATCGGTGAATATGTGTTAGATACAGATTTGGTCATGATTACCATGAATGGTATGACTAATGAGCATCAGATGTTTATTATTGGCTTGAATGCAAGAGAAAAAGCCCCCATGTTTGAAGAATTGACAGGGATCCTCATGCAAGAGGAGGAAAGGCAGCTGACTCATAAACCTCAGAGTTTAGATCTGGCCTTAATGGAGAAGAAGAATCCCTTCAAAGGAAAGCCAAATGTAGCACAAAAGAGCAGTGTAACCCCATAGAGAAAGATGTCCCCGCCTCAAGGTACATATTTCAATAGAAATGACTCTGTGACCAAATTTTTTTATTGTGGTAGAACCGGCCATATAGCCAAATATTGCATGAAGAAGAAGTTTGATGAAGGTCGGAAGAGACATAAACAGCATGCACATCATTTTGTTGATGAGGAACAGAGTCAGAACCTTAGATTGTTCATATCTGACTCTGCATTTTCGACTAAGGATGATGAAGCAGATACCTGGTTTGTGGACACAAGTGCATCCATCCACATGACAGGGAACAAACAGTGGTTTGAATACTTCAAAGAGACCAGCAATGGAGCAAACATCTATCTTGGCGATGATAGAGGGTACCAAATCAAAGGTTATGGTAATATTCCTGTTGTTTTTCCTAATGGAAATATTAGACATATTCATAATGTAATGTGTGTACCTGGGATAAAAAAGAATCTGATCTTTGTCTCTAGGATAACTGATTAGAATCTCAAGATAGATTTTTATAAATCATAATGTGTTATTAAAGACATGTTGGATCGTATGAAGCCTATCTCATCAGGTATTTTTGTGGGAGGATTTTACAAGCTAAATGTCAAAAGCGCACCACATCAGGCATTGACATCATCTGCCATGACTACAGTGGACTTATGGCATCAAAGGTTCATCCATATTAACTTCAATGATCTACTGCTATTACAAAAAAGAGGTATGGTCGAAGGTATTCCTATTTTAAAGCCTATCCATATTGATTGTGATGCATGTGCACTTGGAAATATGCACAGAGATGAATATCCTGTGAATGTTGATAGAAGGAGGAGATATATACTCGAGCTGGTACACACATATTTCTGCAGGCCTATGTAGACAAGGTCATTATGTGGTGCATACTATTTTTTACTATTTATTGATGACTGTACTAGATTTACTTGGATGTATTTCCTCAAGAAGAAGAGCCACACTTTTGAATACTTCAAGGAGTTCAAAAGTATGGTTGAAAAGAAGATAGGTAAATGCATCAGGATTCTCCACTTGGATCAAGGGGGAGAGTACAAGAAACCCTATGTCCTCAAATACTGCAAAGATCATGGGATACATCAACAGTTTACAGTACCCCACACTCCTCAACAAAACGGGGTTGCAGAGAGTAAGAACAGAACTCTTGTGGAGTGTGCTCGCAGTATGTTAAAAGGTAAGAATGTTTCTAATGGGTTTTGGGTTGAAGCAATTAATACTGCAGTATATCTAAAGAATAGGAGTTCAACAAGAAGTTTAGATTTAAAAACTTCTTTTGAAGCTTTATTTGGCTATAAGCCTATAGTTAAGCATTTGAGAGTTTTTTTCTCTAAAGCCTTTGCTCATGTCTCAAATGAAGATCGAAAGAAACTAGATTCAAAGGCCATCAAATGTATTATTTTTTGGGTATTGTACAAAATTTAAGGCTTACAAACTTTTTAATCCCTCTACTCATAAAGTTTTTGTGAGTAGAGATGTAGTGTTTCATGAGCAGATTAATTGTGGAAGCCATGAGAGTGCTAATGAAGAATGTCATGTGCCCTTGTTGGTGGAAGAAGGAAGTGATGAATAAGGTGACAGCAATGAACAACAGTAACAGTAGCAGCAATAGCAGCAACTGGAAGGGGAAGAAGATGATGTAGTTGTCAAGCCAAGTCCACAAAAGGATGATTAGACAAGGATTGAAACTACCCCACCACTTAGGAGATCAAGTAGGAAGGTTCAGTTTCTAGATAAATATCGGGAAAATGCTTTTATAACTAGTATGACGAATGTTGTTTTTTAATAGTATAACCCCATTAACATTGAGAATGATGGTTCAACTCATCCGTAGTATATAGAAATACATCCAAAAAAAACCAGTGCTTAAGATTTCCCACTTCATCACTCCCAATCTCACTTGTTTTGAACATGGTAAATGTTGAATAAATCGAACAAGGACACCACAATCTTCTTAGGTGTTAAAAGAGTATGGAACATATGTATTTTCACATTTGGGACATTTAGGTATTTTTGAAAGTAATGCTTACATGTCATGTGTAGTTGTCATTGTGAGTCTCTAGGTGTAAGTCTAGAAGTTTCTAATTCTTATATGATGAGTTGGAGCCATGATCTAGATGTGTTGAAGTCAGTGTGTTATGTCCTATATATATGTACCTGTTGTGATGACTATTATCACAATTTGATTTGTGTTTTGTTGTGCAATCTCTTTTCTCATCTCTCAATTTCTAACATGATCTCAGAGCTCATCTGAATGTAACTCTCTCACAAAAGGGCTCAGGAAAATAGAAATATTTGAGGGTTGATCCATAAGATTAGTCTATACATAGTAAGAGTAGATTACTGGATTCTATTTCTGGTGTGTTTTGTGTGCAATTTTTGTGTAATGTGTGGGCTTCTTTCCATTAGATAACATTAGATCATTTCTATTGTTTAGAGAGGAAGATAGAAATATCTAAATGTTGATCCATAAGATTAGTCTATACATTGTAAGAGTAGATTACTGGATTCTATTTCTAGTGTGCTTTGTGTGCAATTTTTGTGCGATGTGTGGGCTTTTTTTCCATTAGATAACATTGGATCATTTCTGTTGTTTAGAGAATTAAGTGACACTTTCATATGCTATGTATTTGGAAGTGGGTTCAGCTGTGGAAAATGCAAGGGATTTTCCGAAGCTGCTATCAGACCAGAGCCAAAATTGATACACGTTTGGAGGAGGATCGAATTTAATTCTTGCACATGTCCCAATGATTCACCCCGCATTTGTAGGTCTTCACATCACACTGTTAGACCAAAAGATTACAATTGTAAGGATCAATCAATGGGCATTGGTTTGAGGATGGATCGTCGAGTGTTGATCTATGGATCTACGTGGCATCCATATATCTAACTTCATGTCTCATAGCTTTTGAACTACGGTCGTGAGATCCTCATATGGAGTTTATTAATGACAAAAAAGTGAATTGAAGGTCAAGCGCCTGGGAATCTCCCACTGAATTGACGGAAGACGGGATTGAACCACCCAACAACTTTAAGATTTTATTCAGCAAGATTCTAATCCCACATAATATCTCAAGTCTTGGATGCATACTGGCAGTGAAGTCAATATCTTGCACCAGTGAACCAATGCCATTTTGAAATTTGGAAAACCAATGAAACTTTATCAACACATATATAGAGAGGAGTGTTTCTCGTCAAGTGCTCATAACCAGTTAGAGGCAGTTAAGACCCACAAGAAAAAATTGTCTAGCAAGAGTCTTCTCTCATGTAGCTTCTCGAGTTTGGGACGCAAACTCGCAGGGAAGTGGATATTTTCCAATAGTGGAAGGAGCAGGATTGTGACATCTCGCAAATCAATGACATTGTATGAACACATTTACCAAAAAGAGGGTTCCTTGTCAAACAATTGTTTCAGGTGGAGTCTCTCGAGGCTCACTGCCCCTTGATAACCACAATTGAAGTCATGTCCAACTTTGTAGGTTTTAACCTGTACAGAAATCACTTGCATAGGAATTCTAAAACACAGAAGATAAACAATGTGAGAGCATAACACATAAAACACATATACACAGAGATTTCCCCTAGATCCCAAAACTGGGACTACCAGCTTGATTTTTCATTATGTTCCTTTAAATGTTACAATACATATTTATACATGCCGAAGCATCCAATACGATGGACCGAAAAACCATCGCGTCCAAAACCATGTGCGAAAATCATGCGCAAAACCATAGGTAGGTCCGCTCAACCTAACATAGGGTCCAAAACCAAAATTTTGTGGGGCACTGCCCAGACCCCATAGAGTGGGCTTACCTACACCCCTCAAACCCGCTACGCAATTAGCGCAATGAAGGGAGGGCTCTGCCCCCCTTCTAACCCCTTAGTTAACTACGTGAGCTAGTCGTGGAAAGAATATAACACAACCCAACATTCTCCCACTTGTTGTTTTCTTTCCACAGGGGGCCACAAGATAGATTAGTCATTTATCCAACCCTGCAACACCCATTGTTTCTCTACACCAAGAGAACTTATCAGAGCTCACAGATTTTGTCAATGCATCTGCAGTATTCTTTAAAGTGTCCACCTTTACCAGCAACACATTTTTGTCTTCTAAAAAAGTGATACTGAACATCAATGTGCTTTGTCTTTGAATGATATGCAAGGTTCTTTGCCAATAAAATCACACTTTGGCTATCATAGTCTATCCTTATAGCTCCTTGTACTAACCCCATATTTGAACACAATCTCCAACCAAACTACTTCCTTGCTTGCATGAGTGGCTGCCATGTATTCTGCCTCTATAGTTGATAGTGCCACTACATATTGTTTCTTACTCATCCAACTGACTGCACCTCCAAATATTTTAAACACATACCCACTTGTAGATCTTCTCTGATCCAGATCTCCAGCCTAGTTTGCATCAACAAAGCCACGAATGTCCAAAACTCTGTCCAATCCAGATCTTCCTTGGTAGCACAAATTATAATCACTAGTGCCACACAAATACCTGAAAACCCGCTTCACTATTGTCCAATGATCCTTCCCTGGTTTTGAAATAAACATTCTCAATACTCCCACTGCATGTTCAATGTCTGGTCTAGTATAGACCATTACATACATCAGGCTACCGACTGCACTTGCATATGGAACACGAGACATGTCCTCTTTCTCTTCTTGTGTCTTGGAACATTGTTCAGCAGATAACTTTACACCTACAGGAATAGGAACCTTCACCGATTTACTATCCTGCATATTAAACCTCTCTAATATTGTCTCCACATACTTCCTCTGGTTTAACCAGAGCTTCCTCTTTATCTAATCTCTTTTAATTTCCATGCCCAAAATATAGTTTGCAGCACCAATATATTTCATGTTGAATTTGGAGGACAAATGGGTCTTCAAATCTTGGATAATTTCTGTCATTTATAACCAGCAACATATCATCCACATACAAGCCCAGATAAATAACATGATCACCAATTAATTTAAAATACACACAATGATCTGTTGCGCTTCTGGTGAAGCCAAGTCCCGGTATAAATGTATCAAGTTTCTGATACCACATCCTTGGTGATTGTTTTAACCCATACAAATACTTCTTTAACTTGCATACCAGTTCTTTCTTACCCTTCACTACAAAGCCTTTAGGTTGCTTCATGTAGATATCCTCTTCTAGATCCCCGTGAAGAAATGTTGTCTTCACATCCATCTGTTCTACCTCAAAATCAAAAGTAGCAACAACATATAAAAGTAATCTAATAGAAGTTACCTTGGCAACAGGAGAAAAAAAATCAACAAAATCAATTCCCGAAACCTGGGAATAACCTTTTTCTACCAACCAAACTTTGTATTTCTCCACCTTTCCTTCTGCATTTGTCTTCTTCTTGAACACCCATTTGTTGCCAATGGGTTTCCTTCTAGTCGGCAGCTCCACCAGATCCCAAACCTCATTTTTGTGCAAAGATGTCATTTCATCAACCATGGTCTCTTTCCATAGTTTTCCATCCTTTGAATCTACTGCTTCCTTCATGGTTCTGGGATCATCATCAGTAATAGAGAAAGCAAAATTTGAACAGAAAGCAGATGGACTCTACCTTTCTGGATGCCTTCTTTCTCGAACTGATCTTATCACACCCGGAGTTTGTGGCTCTTCATCTTCTAATTCCTCCTCTACTGTAGAGTCTGATTCTTCCTCCTTTAGCTCAA
>APFE030254943.1:24779-36636 GCA_000404065.3 Pinus taeda
CTACCTATTGCAATAACCAGACTATCCCACAAATCTGGTAGAGAACACAACAAACTGATGCACTTATCTTCATCTGAAATTTTAATATCAACAAATGCTAACTGACTTACCACAGTATTAAATGCATTCAGATGCTCTATCACCGAGTGTCCATCTTTCATCCTCAGGTTATACAACTTTTTCCACAAGAAAAATTTATTCACTAGAGACTTAGATTGGTACAAAGTCCCTAACTTGTCCCACAAAGCGTTCGTCGTAGCTTCCCCTGATACATTCAGAAATACTAAATCTGAGACACACAATCGTATCATTCTCTTTGCCTTGTGATCCAACTTCTTCCATTCTTCATTGGACACTGCCATTAGTTTAGCACCTGAATCTACTGCAATCCACTGATCTTTATCCACCAACATATCCTCCATCTTGAGTTTCTACAACTCAAAACTTTGACCATTAAATTTCTCGATCTCTATCTTTCCACTCCTCACCATCTTCTTTCAACACCAGAATTGATCTCGCAAATCTCCCACTGAACAAGGTCTACCACAGGCCCGAGCGAAACCCTTCAGCAAAAAAGGCGTCCCCTTGAAGCCAAAACAGCTCTGATACTAAATGTAGGTTTTAACCCCATACAGAAATCACCTACATACGAATTCTAAAACACAGAAAATAAACAATGCGAGAGCATAACACATAAAAACACACATACACAGAGATTTTCCTGTGGATCCCAAAACCGGGACTACCAGCTTGATTTTTCATTGTGTTCCTTTCAATGTTACAATACATATTTATACATGCCGAAGCATCCAATACAATGGACCAAAAAATCATCGTGTCCAAAACCATGTGCAAAATTCATGCACAAAACCATAGGTAGGTCCATCCAACCTAACATAGGGTCCAAAACCAAAATTTTCCAGGGCGCTAACCTGGACCCCATAGAATTGGGTTACCTACACCCATCAAACCCTCTGTGACTCCCCCCGCTATGCAATTAGCACAACAAAGTGGGGGCTCCGCCCCCCTTCTAACCCCCTGGTTAACTACATGGGCTGGTTGTGGAAAGGATATAACACAACCCAACAAACTTATGATGTGTTGGAAAGGCTAACATCAAGCCTTGATGTACATCTACAACAATTGTTTCCATCACCTTGGGCTATTAGGCGAAATATTCAGTTTTGTCAGAGCTCAAGGAAACAAGGTGAATGCTCATATTTATGCAAGCCTCCAAAGCATTGAATTGAAATTTTCTATTGTGGCAATGGTGGTCTTGTGGTCTTGAATGGACTTATAGTGATTCAATGTTTTAGGGTTTGTTTTGGGTCTTTCTTAGGGTCTGATATGTAAATTTAGCATGATTTTATTGTAATCATATAAAAGACTAATTAATTAACATAAAAACATTTTTCAAGTTGATGGTTCTCAATGCTCTTAGATGCGAAGAGAACACATCATTTACTTGGTTATGTTGAGTTTGTTATATGATAATGCGTTATGTGGTTCTTTTGTGCTTCAAGAACATTAGTTACAGGTTTTGTTCATATGTATGTAAGTGTATTTATCAAAAAGGGTCAATTGTATGATTGACTACTTGATACACTTAACGATGGTCAGAGGAAATTATGTTTTAAATGGAAGTCAAGTGACAGATCGAAGATGTGGTGGTGAATAAAGAGTGGTGTTTGAAAGATTCTAGAGTGAATGTGAGTGTTGATGAAGACCACTCAAACATATATCATATTGTTGTTGTAGTAAGTGTTTTGATTGTTTTCCATGTAAACATTAAGGGAGTGTGTTAGAAGTAATGCTTCCATGTCATGTGTAGTTGTCATTGTGAGTCTCCAGGTGTCAGTCTAGAAGTTGTTGAATCCTATGTGATGAGTTTGATTCATGATCTAGATGTGTCGGAGTCAGTGTGTTATTTCCTTTATATATGTAATTGTTGTGATGAATAATATCACAGTGTGATTTGTGTTGTGTTGTGCAATATTTTATCATATCTCAGTTTCTAACAGGTATAACCCCTCTAATACTAGGAATAATGGTGAGACTCATCCAAAGTGTCAAGAAATACATAAAAAAACCAATCCTTAAGGTTTCCCTCTTCATCACTCCCAATCCCACTTGTTTCGAACATGGTGAGCGAAGAATAAATTGAAACAAGAAGAGGAACTTTGAATTTTTTTGGGATAGAAATTTCATTTTATGTGTGCGATAGATTGTAAATGGAGTAGTTTATACAGCACTGATCACCTATCCATTCATATCTATTGATATCATAAATAAATTGTCAACCTTCCTCAAATATTTTGTACGCTTACCATAGGTGTTTGAGACAAGATAGTGAAATTAACGTGAGACACTCCCAACTTCCATGATGTTCACCATTTTCAGAAAAAACAAATATGTTGTCACAGAGAACAAAATAAATTGGCAGGCCACTCTTTTGAAACGGCGGAACATGCTGCTAAAGAAAGCCTGTGAGCTCTCAATAATTTGTGATGTTGAACTGGCGCTAATAATTTTATCAATCAAAGGAAGGCTTTTTGAGTTTGTCAATGTCGGGTATTTTTCTTTTAACAATTTTATTTCTATATGTAGTTAATTATGAGTCATTTCAAATTTTCTCTTAGAATGGATTTTTCTGGATTCATTCTGGTGAGAGTTTAAGCTTGAGAATGAGTCATATTTGTTTGTAAATAAATAAAATTACATAGATCTAGGTCCTTCCTTATGTGTCTTTCTCGCAAAACCCAAATAATAAACTCATTTAGTTTCTTTTGCTTGGAGTGATTCAATTCAAATGCCTTGATAGGGGCACTCCTATCAACTCTGGGGCCTTCATTTTTTCATAAAGGCTTAGTTTTTTCTTTGTTGGTTCTTCCTATCATACTCAATTGCTTTGTTTATGGGTAATTGTTTTCTCTATTCGTATATGCATCCCTAGTTTTGACTTGACAAACTCTAGAGTTTCTCTATTGTTTTCTTACCCCTTTGTTGGGTGGTTTCCCCCTTAATGAGATTTGTAGATGTTTTCCCCCTTTGGTCTTATGTTGTAGGAGATAGATGATGAAAAGAACACTACAGAAGATAATATGTGGTAGCAACCCACATACGAGTCATTTTTTGACGAAGTCCAACACATACTTAGATAATCTGGAATGATGGAAGACTTGCACCAACAACTGAAGAAAATGAAATTTGAATCCTACATTGAGAAGAAATGCCTCAACAATTTAGAAACTATAAGATCTAGAAAAAGAGAAGAAGAAAAGTTGAAATCAATTTTTAAATTGTAAGGCTAGCTGAGACAGATGAGCAGGTATCTTAATTGAATTTTTATGTAGTTGTAATTAAGGCGGAGTGTTGGAGAATCTAATCCCAGCCACTTGTTAGGTGTCAAAACCGTCCCTCCAAGTGTCCGAGTTCAGTTTGAGTTAATAGAGTTTAACTCGAGTCATTTATTAGTGATGCTTCCAATGTAATCTTATTTAAGTGATTTGTAAGAGCAAGTCCTATACTCCATATTTTGTTCTCTTCAATTTTTGTCAACAAGCTTATTTTTATCCTAATCTCTTCAAAATTCAATTGCATTCACTTTTAGATTTGTGAGTATACACCACTTTTTTCTTTTCATGTAAGATCAATTATGAATATAATATGGAGTAATTAGATGAAATTGGTAAAAGTAAATATTGAAAATTATCCAAAAAGCACTTTAAAAATAAAACCTTCACTAAAAAAGTATTCATAACCCATTAAATTTAACCCCTCATAGGTCCCCCTTGCACTCAATGTGGTCGATTGATCCTCTATACTGGAAATTTATCCATTATAGCTATAGCTATACTGACAGTTTCTTTGTGGGGGTGCAGGAATCTTCCTGCACTAGTCATACTCATTCATAATTAATACTAAGTTCCACGAGTACTCTAGGAAATTAACATGAGTTACAAGACGTATGTAAATAGGCATGAAATCCATATAAAAATGATTAATAAAGAGATGTAATAAATCTTGATGTAAAATATGAGCATGTGCTAGAATGGATAGCTATCTCGGACTAGTGCAAGAAAGAGGGGTCTTTATTGAGATAAAACAGAGGCTAATATTTATGCAAATGGGGTAGAAATAGGACAATTTGGGACACCAACATCCTCCCATCCCTAATATGTTGTGTGCCCTCACACAACGTTTTACCTTCTGCAAAAAAATCCTCAAAAATGAATGGCCAGCTCCTTGGTCCTGAACTTCAATGTTTATTCCTGCTTTCACTATCTTCAACTTCTTGTCTCGGGCTTTTCGCAGCTGCTTAATCACATTCTTGAGACGTTTATAGCATTTGGAGCCCTGATACTTCCATACCTTTACTTGTTTCTTCTACCTTTTTACCTCTGCGAGTAACTCCACCTCGCTCTACTTCTGCGAACTCTGCTCCTTCATGACCTGGTTCAAAGCCTCCAGTTCATGAACTTGTTGCTCCATATCTATTATTATGTTGTTGAGGTAGAGAGTGGAGGGTGTTGTGCTAAGATCTTCGGGTGTGAATGTCTTCTTTGCCATGTACTCGAAACAGGTCCCATCATCATCAAGGTCAAGGCTGTCGAATGTCTGCCTTATGACATCACTGAGGGTTTCTACACTCAGGGTTTTCTTGTCACTGAGGGTTTTGATGCCCTCCACAATATTTGTGCCAAGGGTTTCAGTACCTTGTGCACTCAATTCCTTAGGGCTCTTGATACCCTGTTCTTCTAGTTTCTTAGGGGATTCAACACCCTGTCTTTCCAACTCAATAGGGGTTTTGGTTCCCCATTCTTCTACAACCACAGGGGCTTCAGTACACTATCCTTCTAAAACCGCAAGGTCTTCAGTACCCTAACCTTCTAAAACTGCAGGGTCTTTAGTACCCCTACCTTCTAAAACAATAGGGGCTTTAGTACCTCACTCCTTGAAATCATTGAGGGTCTCTATGTTTGGTCCATTAAAATTATCAAGGGTCTCTACATGTTGTTCATCTTCATCCTCACTACCCTCTGCTTGGAATTCACTAGTATTTGGTGCCGTCTTCCTGCTTCTTAACCTTATGAAAAAAATTTGACAGCAAGACGTCATCTTCTGCATTCTCTTCATCTTCCATAGTGTGTGCCATTACACATGCAAGCACCGAGAGATTATGACTATAGGGGAAACTTGGGGTGATTCATCGATTACAATCGAAGAATTTGACTGGTTCATCCCTTGGGAGACAATCTTCCTCCTCACCGAGGTTCTGGTCTTCCTCTTCTTTGTCGTGGGAGGAGTACTTCCAACAGCCTTCTTCTCTGCTTGCACTGGTGTACTTTCATTTCACTGCTTGGCAGGAGACGATGTCTCTGCCTTCCTCTTCTTACTTATACTTGTGCTAGCAGACTTCTCTGCACCCCTCACTTGAAATTCTTTCAAAAATACTCCCCACATTACTCCATTTTCTTCCAGCCTCTTCTTAACCAGAATCATGATAAACCTGTCATGGTAGCAATTGGTCACAACTTGTTTGCATTTCTACTATGCATGCCCTTCGTCATCTTTTTAAGACCCCTGAGCAAGTAATAGGGGAAAGTAATCAATTTTCCCGACTCGAAATGCAGCACTAACCGAAGGTGGTATAAAACGCCAATGTATATCATCCTTCCCTAGTTACGAATTTCTGTAGTATAAACAACAGGTCTCACCACTTCCCGACCATGGCAGTCTATGGAAGTCCCTTCCTTCAGTCGACCTTAATTTTCTTGTCAACCACGAACTGGTGCCAACATTTCTTTGCGAGACACTCCTTTTTAACCCAGTGCTCTCCTGTAAGTCACAGGCCTGTGGCTTGTGCAATAAACTCTTCTATAATTTTGAACTTCAATGGCCCGACCCCGGCTCAGCCTCCCTTGAATGTCCTTGCGAACTCCAGTACCACAACCATGTTGAACCTATCACACTTCTCTAGGAATGGCAGGAACCCAGATTCTTGCAATAGTGTAAGATTGTTCGCGTACTCTTTGCTTTTCTTAATCTCCTGCAAAGACAATAGCTCACTCCTCATAGGTGTCATTTCGAACTACACTTTACCCTCTCTAATCACACACTCGAAGGAATTTTTGAGTGACTCCAACGTTCGCCAATAGTTTTATGTCGAAGGTTCATTAACCTCTGTCTTTTCAGACCCACTCACCCGGCTATGATGGAATAGCCCCCCCCATATCAAGTGTTGATTCATGCCAGCCCGCTATGGGTGAATCATAATGATTGGATGCAATGTCGGTATAGGCGGCGATGGTGCAACGACTACAATGATTAGATTACAGGTAAGCTAATAATGGTCAGGCAATGCGGAATTATTTCAAGGAGGGTGAATGCAAGTTATCAGACGATAGTACCATCCCACAGTCAGCATCATATTTTAATCAAGACATACTTCAGCACCTATTGAAAAGATTATATTTCAAACCCTATACATATTGCACTTTAAAGATTTTTCCTAGGTTAGTAAATAATGAAATAGAGCATCTATTAAAACATGGAATGATCTAACATATCAATACACATGTACAAAAAAGTACAAGTCCATAAATATCCTTGATAAAACACTCCAAGACTGTGTAAATTTCTTTCACAGACAGTTGTGTTTATGTACTAAACATGCTTGCACTGTGCTATGCTTGCACCAGATACTTTCATCAAAAAAGATAATTTGATAGGACATACTTCTATAGCTGGACTTAAAACAAATTCCTCATTATACAAGAAAAAGTTATTTTCCATCTTTTGGTGTTTCTCGAACATGCCTTCTGGATTGACTGCATCAAATTTTGCAATCAATTTATGAGGGAATAAAGAAGTGGGAAAGGGGTAAAACTTTTAGAATGGGAAGGAATATTACAGCAGGGATTTCAGAGACAATATCACCAAGAGGAAAAAATGAAATGGGATGTGGAAAAAAATTCAAGGGAAAAGAGGGATTTTACGAAATCAGGAGAGGGTAGTATCTTAAAAGAAAGAGGAAGGTAATTCATTGCGGATTTCAGGAAAAATAAATTAATTATTATCTAAAAAAAAAAAAAACTAGTGGAAAATTTTGAAATGGGAAATAAAAGAAAGACAACATTTTTACCTTGAAATTTTCCTGCACTAGTGCAGGAAAAAAAATAACTGCAGCAGGAAGTAAGTGTTTACTTGGATAAAAATGTTCATGCTAGTTACCCCAGACTTGGGTAAGTGCTCGGTTTCATGAACCCACTTCTTCTTGGTGGAAGCCAACGTATCTAAAAATCAAGTAACATTCCCTTTTTATTAAAATTTTGATCTTCTTGCCAACATGTTGGTTTTCATGCTGATCCTTCTGTAATCATGTCAGTCAACTGATTTTCATAATTACAGGAATTTTTTTCTTTTTATACTTTTTATTTTTGTCATTTTTTTCTTTTTATTTTTCTTTTATTATTTTTCAATAAGGACAAGAAGGAATCAATTCTTCAACAGGTTGATGTTACCACCTACCGACTCCTTTTCAAATGGTTTTTGGACTTGTTGTATAAAATCTCTTTTAGTAAGGGGCTGAAAATATACCTTCAATCTATGCCCATTTACCAAGAACACAGAATTCTGTCCATCAATAGTTTTGATTCCACTGGTCCATTTTCGAACACTTTGACCACCCCATAGGGTCCCATCCAGTGTGTATGGAATTTCCCTTTAAAATGTTTGAATCTCGAATCATAAAGGAGTACCCAATCACCTAGATGGAACTATTGAATGGACTTGTCATTCCACTTCTTGCGCTGTTGTTGAACCAATATGTTCTGCTGAGCAACATCCCTTTGGAATTCATCTAACTGATTTAATTGTAGAAGATGTTGCCGATGTGCTTAAGAGAAATCTAGTCCCAATTGGACTGTAGTCCTGAAAGTCTTAATATGGAATTCTATCAGAAAGAGGACTTGTTTCCCGTACACCATGTCATATGGTGTGTGCCCTATGTTGTTTCTCCAAGTGGTTCAATAGGCCCATAACGCTTTTGGTAATTTGACAGCCCAATCCTTTCTATGCATGTTTACCGTCTTTGTGAGGATGGACTCAATCCCTTATTTGAGGACTCCACCTGACCATTTTCTTGCAGATGATACGGTGTAGATTTCCTATGTCATATTTTGTACTGCTCCATCACACCTTGTACCAAATTAAAAATAAACTGTGGTCCATTGTCAAAAACAATTTCTCTAGGCACACCAAATCTAGTAAATATTTCAGTAAAAATAAAATCAAGAACAACTCTTTCAGTAGCAAAAGAAACAGCTTTAGCTTCTACCCATTTTGTAACAAAATCTGTACAAACCAAAATATGTTTTTTATTTGATGATGTTGGATTTATTGGTCCTACGAAATCAATGTCCCACTTTTAAAAAGGATCAATCATAACCTGAGGACATAAATGCATTTCATTGGTTTGATTAGGCTAGCCAATTCGCTAACAACTATCACACCGCTTGACATATTGTTTGGCATCCTTGAACAAGGAAGGCCAAAAATAGCCAACTCATAACACTTTGTATGCAACCCGCTTATTTGCGAAGTGACCCCCACAAGGTTCATCATGGGAAGATTAAGGATATCAAACACTTCTTCCTCTCTTACACATCTACAGATAATGAGATTGACTCCAGTGTCAAAGAGGTCTCCTTGGATCCAGAAATATGCAGCACTTTTCTGAATGATATTCCGCTTTTCATGGGCGGATAAGTGAGGTGGTAATTTTCTGGTGACTAAATAGTTAGTTATGTCAGCAAACCATGGGGATTTTGTTGACACAGCAAAAAGATGTTCATCAGGAAAATCATCATCAACAGGAATTGCTTCACTAGAATTATTTAATCTTGAAAGATAATCTACTACTACATTTTATTTTCCTAGTCTATCGACAATAGTAATATTAAATTCCTGTAGTAATAGAAACCACCTAGTAATTCTACCACTAGTTAATGGTTTATTCATCAAATATCTTATTGCAGAATGGTCAATATGTACAAAGACTTCATATCCTATAATATAATGTCTTAATTTATTAATAGAAAAAATTAAAGCTAAAAACTCTTTCTCAGTAACTGTATAATTGAGTTCAGTGGGTGACAAGTTTCTATTAATGAAATAAATAGCATAAAATTATTTGTCTTCTTCTTGTCCTAAAGCTGCACCAATAGCGGTATCTAAGGCATCAAAGGAAATATGGAATGGTAGGGACCAGTTTGGTCCTATCAAAACTGGTGCCTAGACTAATTTTTCCATCAATGTCTCAAAGGACTATTGGCAAGCTATGGACCAAGAAAACTCACTATATTTAGCCAAAAGTCGAAAAAGGGGGTATCTATCCTTAAGAAATTCTCAATGAATCTCCTATAGTAGCCTGCATGACCTAGATTCCCTTTGAGTTTTGGGTATAGGAAGACTCAAAATGACTTCTATTTTTGCAGGGTCAACCTGGATATCTTTGTCGGAAATAATATGGCCAAGGACCACTCCCGCCTTGCACATTAATCTACATTTCTTGTCACTCAAGGTGAGATGAACTTCTTGGCAGCGAAGAAGCATTTTTTCTAAATTTTTGAGGGCTTCCTTAAATGAATCACCAAACACAGAGAAGTCATCCATATAGATTTCTACGCACTCAATGTGGGCAAAAATTGCCAAGATTGCCCTTTGAAAGGTAGTCTGGGCATTACATAGTCCAAAGGGAAGCACTCGGTAAGAAAATGTACCCCATGGACATGTAAAAGTGGTTTTGTCTTAATCCTTGGGTGCTATATGTATCTGGTTATATCTGCTAAAGCCATCTAGAAAAGAAAAGTACTTCTTACTAGCAAGGGTATCGAGTACCTGATCGATGAAAGGAAGGGCGAAGCAATCTTTGAGATTGGCTTTATTCAATTCTATGTAGTCAATAAAAATGCATCATCTCCCATCTTTATTTGGGACAAATACTAATGGAGAGACCCACTGGCTGTCATAAATGAGATAAATAAAATCAACATCTAAGCTTTTTTGCAATTCTTCCTTTACAATGTCTCTTAGAGCTAGGTTCATTCGCCTTTGGGGTTGTTGGACATGTTGGGCTCCATTATGAACATAGATATGGTGTGTACAAGTTTCAGGAGGGATGCCTTTCATATCTTCATAACCCCATGCAAAGGCATCAAGATGGTTTTGTAACAAATTCACAAGCTGCTCTTGCTAAGAAGGATCCAAGTCTGAACTGGTATGCAAGGATTTACCTATACTAAGCTCAACAAGAGTAGTATCAGGCTCAAGAGTATACAAAGGTGTCGGTAGAGATGGTGATGATGGAGGTAGAGAGTCATATCTTTCCTGAAAATATAGGCTAAAAATCTGACGTAATGACTTGTAATTAGGCATGGTGTCTATATTATTCATGAAGTCTTGAATCTCACCCTCCTGTGAGGACTCAGCATTCTGATGTATCAAGGAAATAGGTTGAGTCTCCTCATCACTACTGTAGTCTAACCATAGAGTGTCTCAAATCTCCTTAAAGGATCTAGTGGATGGATATAAGGTGACTTTATTTCTAGAATCTCCATGGGAAATATACCCAAAATGACATCAAATATAAGCATCAGTTGTAGCAAGCCATGGTCGTCCCAAGATCAAGGGATGCCCTCCCATAGGGTTCTTTGGCTGAAGCACAATGAAATCTGTGGGATATTCCCAAGAATCTAGGGAAACGACCACATCATCTAACACCCCTTCTGAATTGATTTTAGATCTTTCTGCCAAGTCAAGCACAGTGGGAGTAGGACGAATATGGACCAATCCAAGTTGATCCATGTTTTGCTTGCTCATAACATTAATGGCTGCCCCTAGGTCTATAAGTACATTGGAGACAAGAACATCACCTATATAAATAGAGACAACAGGGTTTCCGGGGTCAATATATTTTTCCATGTGCATACACCCCATCATTAACTTTGCTGCTCTACCAACAAATTGAATGGTTTGGGGTTCCAATATTCTCCTTCCTCGCTTCTTGAAACAGAGTTCCCTATTATTTGTGTACATATGGGGATCTCTTTGATAGTTTGGAGCAAAGGTACCCTTATGAAAAGGTTCCTAAGCTTAGAAGCTAGGCTAGACTCAGGAATGGGGTCTTTCTTCTCCACAACTAACCTCTCTGGATAGGGTGGTTAGTTGGAAGAAGATGACAAGGGCTCAGATTGTACAATGATAGGTTGGATAATTTCATCTTTTTCAAAATGGTCAAGAGTTTCCTCCTCTCCTTTCTCATTGATAATCACCATGGGATACTTTTGATTTTCTGAGGATATTACCTTCCCTAATCTCAATTGGAGATCATTGACACCAACTGGCATAGTTTAAAATCTGGATGAAGAAAGCGGGATCATAGAATGGATCATTTGTACTACTTTATTATTGGGGTTGAGTAAAGGTTGAGCAGGTAGCTGAGAAGGTCAAAACAGTGGAGGTAAAGGTAATGGTGGCATAGGTTGACTTAGCGGAGGTAATGACGGTTGAGGCATCAGGTAAGGTGCATATGTATGAGGGTATGATTGCATAGATGCGGGATAGGAATGATGTGAATGATTTTTTTTTTTTTAGATTGCAGATTACTGTGGTGTGATTTTTGAATGGAGTTCAGATTTTCCACAGTGCTCATATTTTATGGTCGACGTTTCGAGTCTGAAACTAGACTCATCATCAAGACAATTTGTGCGGAGAAAAGAAGGAGAAGGATAGGTATAAATATGTAAAAAGCTGGAAGTGAAGACAAATGGCCGACTCATAGCAAGCTTATTTATAA
>APFE030254943.1:43417-96738 GCA_000404065.3 Pinus taeda
TGGTTTGGCCCTCTCCATCCTTATTGCCAAGATTGGGATGGTTTTCCATATTGATATTGATTCCCATGCTGGCAATGCTGAGAGTGACCAGTGTTAGGATAGGAATATGAGTGTGAATTATAACCAAAAAGATGTGGTGGAGGTTTAGGAACCATACATGCACTTACCTGAGGGCAATTTCTTCGTGCTCCCATAGCATGTAGTGATTCAGCTTCAGGTTGTCCCCCTTCAAGTACAACTTTCAGCCCAGGTATGGCAGGACATTTTTCTATAGCATGGTTATCTAAACAAATTGCACATTTATTATTTTCTTTAATATCGAGAGGACATTCTCTTAAAGGATGCTTTCTTCTAAAATAGACAATATCTCTTGCTCTTCTACAAGTTTTTGCTGAAACTTCAAAGAGTCTATTTGTTTACTAACAGTATTCATTATTTCAATTTTCATATTGTCCATTTTGTTTTCTAATCCAATAATCATAGCATCAGTAGATTTAGTTTTCCTGTTTTTATTCTTAATTCCTTTACTGGATCTATATTGGTTCCTAGAGAATTTCATGCACAAGTCATAAATCTGATCAAAAGTTTTTTTAGCAATATCCCCTTGTCCTAATAGATATAAATCATTTCTAGCATCATCAGTAAGCCCATGTAAGAACAAGGTTCTAATGGTACTTAGATCAAATGTGTGTTTTAGCTTTGGAGGATGTACAGGAATATCTCCAAGTAGTCCTCTAGCATCTCATCATCATTTTGCACAATAGTAAAGACTTCATCTTGAATATCTCTAGTTTTACAATATTCCTGATATTTTGATAAAACCACTCCCTTCATTTTCTCCCAAGAATTTATAGTGTTTCCTCCTAGTCCCATGAACCAATGGAGTGTTGCGTCCTTGAGAGTTGCAGGAAATAGCTTTAACTTTTGGGCATCGGATGAGTAATCATAACTTCTACACAAAATATCAAACTCAAATAAGAAAGAGTCTAGATCTTCATGTACCTTATCATAGAAATGAGGATGAGCTGATTGTGAAATATTTTCATTTGTACTTGTATATTAGGATTCATAATCGGGAATCTAAAAGTGGATTGTTACTCATTTACCTGATTTTCACCACTTCCTTTTGCATGGTCTTCCATATCTGCCATTGTTGTTCTTCCACATGAACCGCTCTCAATAGGCTAAGAAGGTTGACTATGGATTCCAACAATCCCCTTCTTCCTCGTTATGGGTTGTGTCACCCCTGGACCACTACTACTAGAGCCTAGGTAGAGTCTTCATACGTGATGAGCCTAAGTTTATTTGGACTTTCTGCCAATTCAAATTTCCTCCCCGACAATGGCGCCAAAATGTTGGGTGCAGGAATTGCACTTAAGCAAACTCCTCAACACTTAATTGTCAACCTGGGGGTTTCATAAAATTAGAGACAAAGCACAAGTAATGCCAAAAGTGGTATGAACTTTTCCTATTCCTAACCCTACTTCTTAAAGTAAATGCTTGTAGAATCAGAGAGAAAATAATTGTAAAGGCAATTAACACCATGGCAACACCAGTGCTAGAATGTAAAAGGCAATTTGCAAGTAAATCAAGTAAAGGAATTTTCACATGACTAAAACAATCTTAAATTTTGAAATGAAATGCTATGTTCATCTTCAGATGGATGGCTAATAGTTTGACAAGTGGTCCCTTGTAGAGTTTTGTCCTCCTCCTAATCTTCCTTCCACACAAACAACTTGTTCTTCCACTGTTGCAATCCACTTGCACTAATGCAGGTACAGTGTCTCTGTGTAAAAGTATATTTGACCTTCCTTACTAAATACTTATGTCTTAGTGAAGGTGTTATAAGCCTCAGGGCTTAGAGCACTCTGTTTCTGTGACAAGATACCAGCTCTTGCACCGAAGCAGAGTTTTCTTCACCCAGTTTCCAAATTACTTACGAAAAGACTGAAAGATGTGCTGAAAAAGAATTGCAAATGTAAATGAAATCCTGAAGTAAATTATCTGTGAAAATAAAATGTTTTAATTCATTAAACCTTGAAAATGAAATAAACTTCATGAAATAAAAGAAATTCAAAGGAATCAAACAGTAGTCTAATTGTTTTGCATGTGTTAATTAACTTTGGTAATCCACTCAAAATGCTTATGTTCTTTGCAAGTATAACATGTTCATGATAAGTTTATGCAATTGCTTTCAAATCCTCTAAAGATGTACTTTTAATGCTGAAGACAGTTACTAAAGTTAATGATTCATTCACTTGCAAAATAACTGGAAATAATATGCTAGTAAGTAATTCAATGTTTGTTGCAAAACGAATGATTGAGCCAAAGTGCAGGCAACCACATGCACTGGTGCAGGAAAGAGTTCCTTGCACGTCTAATTGAAAGCAAGTTAAGACAAGGATTGAGAGTAAAGAAAATGTGAGAAAGGAACTCATAAATGAAATAGACTCAGCTAACTCTCAAACCACGGATCTGTTTCACACTTTAAATACAAAATAAATTTACATCAGAATCTCATAAATAAATATTAAAACTATAACATCACACAACTGCAAAGGAAATATTCACACTGTCTTTCTGAGTAACGAAAGTACGAGGGGTAAACGAGCTGGGTTGGTTGGGCCCTAGCCAACCAGCTCGTTCCCCTTCTAAGAAACGAAAAAGCTCATCACTTCAAATATACATCAAAGATAAATTAGACATCATGTATGAAAATCATGGTAGTTCTATTGTATTACTCGATTCGAAAAATGTACATAACAGAGCAAGTCCAGCCCTAGAGCTAAGGCAATAACCAAATTACATAGAACAAAATTACAATCAATGGTTCGCTAGATAATCCTACCTATGATCTATAACTTATACATCCTTTCATCCTTATCCATTTTCACTAATTACAAACATTTTCTTATTTAGGCGTTTCGGCTAAACAAACTAGAAACCAAAATTACAAAATCGGCTAGCAATTATAATGCACATCTATCTCTCTTGGCCGTAACCTAACTTTGGAAAACATTCCCTGATTGCACGCCACCTATTATCCTTCTTCAGTTCATCAGCAACTAAACTCGGAGTCAAGGATTGAGACCTGTCCTCGTGGAAGATTTGGCTCTCGAAAATCTCAGACAATCTTCGTGGTGGTGCAGGATTCTACCTGCATTAGTCATACTCATTCATAATTAATACTAACTTCCACAATTACTCTAGGAAATTAGCATGAGTTACAAGAGGTATGTAAACAGTCATGAAATCCATATGATTAATAAAGAGTTGTAATAAATATTAATGTAAAATATGAGCATGTGCAGGAATGGGTAGCTATCTTGGACTAGTGTGGGAAAGAGAGGTCTTTATTGAGATAAAACAGAGGCTAATATTTATGGAAATGGGGTAGAAATATGACAATTTAGGACACCAACAAGAGCCTCGGCTAAAAAGAACATTATTGAGAACCATGTAAGAAGGAATTTCAAGATTTGAAGCTTCAATAAGAATCAGGATAACTTGATATTTTTCATGTTGTGCATATTTCTACATTTCATGTTGCGGAGCAAGATTTTTAATATTACTACTTTTACGGTCCTATATTTCATAGGATGACTTGATTGTAGTTGTAATTTTGTATATGAGATGTTGTAAATAATATTCCATTTTGAAAATTTATTTCCAAAGAAAAAGAAAATAAAATAAAAGGAGATATATAAAATGTGTGTGTGTGTGTGTGTGTGTGTGTGAAAAGAACAAAAAAACAAAATATGAAAAAAGAAGAAAAATAATGAAAATACCCCATAAAAAATACGGATGCAAGTGAGCAAGTCAAAGTGCCACTCAAAAATGAGAAATTGCATTAGAAGTGCTTTAGAAAATTTTCAATAAAGTGTGCAGCTTGTTTAAATGCCACATTGAATTAGGAGAAGTAGAATAGTTAGTTTAATCACACTGTTTAAATGTGATTAGACTGGATTAAATAAAATTAGTTTAGGTTAGTGAATAAATCAACCAAAAAGTGTAATTGTGGTTGAATTAGATTAGGTAGAATAAAATTGATTAAGAAAATTGTTTAAACTTGGTTGATTGACAAAACAATTAAGAAAAAGATTAAAAAAAAACATAGAGAAATGAAAAAATAGGCATGCTAGTCAAATGGGCCTTTTTTGGGTTAATTAAGTGTGTTTAGAGTAATTAAAGCACATCCTTTAATCTCGACTATCATTTGTAATACGATTCTTGGTTTGATGTGACACGTTTTGTCGTATGTAATAATTGTTGAGCAAGTTTCAACGACCACGATCTACCCCGCCTGGATCAATGGCAGGGGATCATCTTCGGCCCCCTCGAGCCCCTCCAAGGTTTAATTGGTGGGGGGTCCAAAAGGGAAGAATTGGTTGGAAGTGCGGGGGCTCTAGAGTACTTCACAACCCCCTCCTATTCTCACTTACCACTCCATCCCCCATCTGAAAATTGTTGTCCCACTTTCCCCCTCTCACAGTCACTAACCTCTCGCACTGTGGACTCCCCCATCCCCACCATTCTCTCATACGCCATTCTTTCCCCTCCACTTCCTATCTGCCACCTCACCCCTTTGGACCCCACTACCCATCCACCTGATCTTCCATCCTTCTGTCATATCCCATCGGCGGACATGGTTACCTTTTTGCCATGTCACACTGGCAGACCCCACATCCCTTCTAGCAGAACAACCTCCTTTCATTACTTCTCCCCCAATTTGATGATGTCATTTGGCACTCTCGCTGCCACATCAACAAAACGTTGCTCAATAAATGATTGCCCATTTCCTGTGCCAATAGACCTACTCCATTTAAATGGTTAAATAACAACGGTAAGTTCATCTTTTCTATATAAACCCACCCCAAACCCATTTTGTTACCTCTTTTCATCGTTTCAGGATAACAGGAGCATATGCTTCAGCACACAGTTAACCAGTCATAATCTTCCCCAGCATTCAGTCAGTGACCCATGCCATCGCCGTGAATAGTCAACATAACCAGCTACTGCAACAAAGTGCATTTTTGTGCCTAAATACCAGTCTTCACCTTTTCTTTCCCAAGTAATTCGCAATTCCTTTTTATTTTCCCTTTGATAATGGCACCTAAAATAAAATCTAAATCCTCTAATGACAACCCCATGTTGCACCCTACCATAGACCTAGATCACCAACCATTAGTGGACCAACAATACAAGATTTTAAAAAGAAAATTCTATTTTGACATGTATGAGCTTCACAGTTCATTGAAACAAAAGTTTCATGACCTCAGTGATGAATTGGGCCTGCAAGAATATTCACTGCCCAAATTCAACTTCCCACATACCTATCACTTCCCAAAATTCATGTCCTGGTGCCAATTTCTCTACATCACCAACCAAAGGGCAATTGTGGCCCATAACAGTGACATCCTTTTCACCATCACTGCAGAAACCATTTCTCAGATTCTACAATTGCCAAATTCTGACTCCATGAAGCCGTTTTCAGTAGATTCCCTTGTGGAATCCTACAAAAAATTGACCTTCCCATAGAAAACCAAGATTTTTGAGATTTTTCTCCTAGAGGATGCCCAATTATCTAAGAAATATCCCCCTATTCATCTGCTATGTTCCCCGAGATGATTAAATACGTAATTGCAATTATTTCATGTATACTTGGCTATCATTCTGATTAGTGGGTATATGAGGCCATTGTTGGTTTCCTATCATTCTTTACAACTGGTGAGAAACACCCTATTTTCAATTATAGTGAGTTCATTGTAGAGTCAATTCATGACCAGCTACTGAAGTTCTCTACTAATGGGACTTTTAAGTATTCTTCAATGTTGGTGTTTTTATTTCTTTACCATCTAGCAGATAGGTTTTAATTCCCTTCGCAGAAATTAGATGATCAGAGTAATCCATAGTCTGTAATCCTTTGGTACTCCTTGGTGAGGAAAATTCCACTGAATACACCTTCTCTGATTATGTTGACCAATTCCTACATACAGTTGTTAGCTTACTAATTAGTGATGTAGAGCCTAGGATAAGACCATAAATACAAATAATTATGCATCTTAGTGAGCAGACTAAAATAGGAGATTGGTATTTATACCAAAATAATACAGAAATCAGAGTTTATGGGTGCGAGTTGCCATCCTATAGGCTTCCTAATTTTTTTCCCATGAGAATCTTCTCATTGGAATATATCAGGAAGATGGTACATATGGATGATTTACATATTTTTGCAACAAATAAGAAGTCCTAATTCAAGATGAAGGCATGGGTGGGACCATTTATTTATAACACCAGGGCAATAGGTAAACAGGCAGATTCACTCCTTAAACAAATGAACTTCAAATTGAGCTTTACCTAGTCAAAAGACCGTTTTGGAATCATCTCCAAGCTAAGAGTGGAATAAAGAACTACTCCCCACACTCACACTCCAAGACCAAAGATAGAAAAGTTCATGAATCAAATCCAATGGGAGGAGAACACACTACAGGAGGTAGAAGAATAGGTCATATCTACAACAAACTCACAGACTCTAGTACCTCAAGAGAAAAAAGACAATAGACTAAGGGAAGAGGATTCCCCTTCAGTGACAGGGATTGGAGTCAAAGAATTCCTGATATATAAAAGAAGCACAATACTAATTTTCAACCAGTTTTTCAGCAGGAGGATGAGGGACAGGCCACCATAGTCCAGACATGCCATCATGCTTCTATAATAGGATAAGATATCTTCACAGAATCTCCAACTTCCTCAGCTTCCCAAGATCCCCCAGATACAGCTCAGACATCATAATTGGTTTAGGAATAGGAAGAACCAAATATCTTTGCAAAATATAGAGAAATTAAGAAGAAGAATGAACAACTTAAGGCCTCCACATACACCTAATTCTAAAAGAAAACAACCTCCTCACAGCACAGGCTTCTTTCATCCTTTGATACAGAAAAGAGTAAAATGCAATATGAATTCCTCCAAGCATAGGTTCCAATTCCTAAGACACAAGTTGATTAAAAAAAGTCCATTTTCTCCTTTGAAGCTCAACAGATTTACTACATTGACCAAATAGACCTGCATAAACAAACTAGAGAAATGTTGTACTCTACCTTGACCAACACTGCCATGATAGCTTCAAAGTTACAGGCCTCACTCAGTAACATATAGTCACAATTGAAGCTTGAAAATATTTCATCTTTGGCTAAGGACACCAAGATCAAATCATTGGAGAACCTCATAATTAAACTAGGGTATGACCCCAAAGATGTAAAATAAGAAAAATAAATTGTGAGGAGAAAAAATGCAGACATAACAACATTGAGGAAACAACTCAATCTTCCCTCCAATGAGGATCCCCGAGCTAAGGAAGTTGGGGAGCTAGAGAAATAAAAAGAGAACATGTTCAAGATAACAATTTAATAAAGAAGCCAGATTAAGGATATGGAAGTGGAGATGGGAAAACTGCTCAAGGAAAAGGAGCAGTCATCACAACTATCTATAGTGCCTCTAACAACAGTCCCTATTTCAGTATCAACAACAGTAAGAGCATCTGCATTGACCACCGCACCAAAACAGAGTACAAATTCTCCAAATTAGTTAGTTAAAGGCATGGAAGACTTGTCCATTCAAGGGCAGGAAATTGAAAAGTTAATGGCTCATCTCAAAACTCTGTAGGATCATATACTAAATATAGGAAATTCTGATGTAGTAGAGTTGTAGAAAAATCACAGGCTCACACTAAACATTGAACAGTTAGAAAGTGAGTTAGTCATGGCCCATACTTTAGCACACGAAAAGGAGACCATATGGATAGAGATTAATGATTCCATCAATTAAATATGGCTCTCAATTCAAATTATATTTGAACAACAAGAGTTGATTAGGAAATCAAAAGAATCAGCTGTGGAGATAAAGGCGGATTTGGGGCAGAAGCCTAGAGATACTACAACACTGATAAGGATCTTAAATTCAAAAACCAAGGAGGAATTAGGAGAATTAGAAGTTGGAGATAGAACAAAAACAATTTTAGAGGTGAGAAGGGTCCCAACTAAGAGGAACCTAATGTTGCAATTAGAAAACAAATGTCACAACATGGAGTCTAGTGTCCAAAAATTTCATATAAAGTGTGATGTTCTTAATCTAAAATGACTACTAGGACTAATAGGAAATGGAGACCAACTGATCATTTTAAAGGACTAATACTATAATCTATGCATTATTGCCCGAGATAAATAAAAATTTGCGGGCATTAAAGGAAGCATCATAAGGAAGGCTTTTCTGGAGGTTATAGAGTTCGACATGTTCATCAGTCATGATATCAAGCACCAGTTTCTCACCAAGCCTACTTTTAAAAAGTAGATTGAGGTAGATGAGACTTACAGGAAGTTAATAAAGTTTTCTATCCCAAGTGAAGAGAGTTGGATAAATTATGTGAACTGTTGGAAAAAAACAAGTTCACCTCCATTAGCAAGACAATAGGACAACACTTCTTCAGGCCCAATCATCAACAACAAACCTCGAGTATAGTGCCAACAGTCACAGCATTTTCATATCTCCTATAATTTTGTTCTATTTTTGTAAAAAATCTTTGAGATATTTTGTAAAAAATCTTGATATTTTATGTTAATATATTTATATAGAATTTGTATAAATACTTCAGAATTCAAAGTATTGAGGTTGAGACTTGTATGGAAAAAGAATAGTTTATGATGCAAAGTTGTTCACTATGCTCAAGTGATCAATTCTCAATAACACATAAAGTTGTTTCAGGATTCCGGTGTTAGACTCATTGGTGAAGTAATTCTCCCATGTTATTGTGTTTTTTCTCTGTCATCACATATGTTTTCCTTATCTATTTTGTTTAAAGAAAAATAAGACATTGAATTTTCTTAAATGCACTCAATTGTGGCATATGAACAATAATTGATGTTTTCCAATTGATGTTAAATATAGAATTCTTAAATTCTCTATGTTTGATTGATTCTTAATCTTTTTCTCTATCCCACTTCCCAAAGATCATAATATCTGATAGTCTGCCTACCTTGCCCTATTACACTTGTATGTTAACTCTACAATTGATCTAATTAAAGCTGATTGACTCCATTACCCAATGGATTTCTATTACAATTTCAACCAAACAATCCAAAAAAACAAATTCTAAACTTTACATCTAGCCTAAAATCACACTACAAACAAGTCTAAATCTGATAGACAAATCCTTGTCTGAGTTTTGAAGGGCTAGCTTCTAAACTTAAAAGTGGTTATGTGGTTACCTCTGGATTTCTTTTGCAGCCTTAAGAAATTACAGATTGCTAACATCCTAGCAACCATATTAGGGAACTCGAACAAATCAATTGTATTAATTTTTCCCTGGTAAATTTTTGTTTCAGTACTTTAAGTTATTTCTAGGTTTTGTGGCTTAGAAATAGATTTTGATTTAAGGTTGTTTTCCACTTCAAACGTTGTATATATCTTATCTGTGAATACTTAATAGTAGATCTAGATCCTAAAATAATTTATACTAGAGCTAATCCAGATCCAAATCCACTGAAATTGTAGATAATCCAGAAAAATAAACTAAAAAATTAAATTAAATTAATTAAATAAAAATCAAAAAAAAAAAAGTAAATAATAAAAAATAAAATATAAATAAATAAATCTTAGAAAGAAAATTTTTACCTAAGAGTTGGGAAAGTAATAATCCTCTCCCTAGGGTTAATTCTCTACCTGAAGGCTTTGAAACAGAAGGATACATAGAATTTTATTTACCATTTCAACACAGTCTCTTCCAAACTAAATCCGAGAGTTTTGTAGCTGAAACTGTTTTTGATGAAAATATATTAAAACCCTACATTTCAAAACATAAAACTGTGAAATCAGATGCTGAGGATGATGTCATCAAACAATTTAACAAACTTGAAGTGTTGGTGTCTGAACTAGATCAAGTTGTACTAAAATCTCTTAAATCACCTAAATCATCACATTCTTCTTCTATTGCTTCATCCCCAACCCTACCATTAATTCCACTTAGGTTTTCTATTCCATTTGAAATTCCAGGTGTTCATACTACTCCTTTACAGATTCCTAATATTTCTTCCCCTCTAGAGTTTCCTGTTGTTTCTATTTCTGTATAAATTCCTTCTATTCCTATTGCACCTCTAATAATCACCCCCATTTTCACTACACCCATTTCATCTTATGATCCGGATTTAAACAAGAACGCAACAAATTACAGAGATAACCATAAACAAAGAGATGCAGTAGAAATAATAATTCATTTCATTAATGTAAAATACTAAAATATTCTTACAAAACAACAATGGAAATAAACCAGCTAGGGCGATGGTAGCTTATATCTGAGAAGAGATGTGGCAGCTACATGCCTTTGAACTGTGTTACAATGACGCTCAAAGGCCTATTTATTGTTTAGAAACAATGGAAAACCCTTAACGTCCCAAAACCTAACCCTAGAAGATGAAACACCAAATTGTGGGCCCCGTTTTGGGTAAGTTGGTACATCAACTTCCCGAGGTCGTAACTTTGGCACCTGACGCATACAATAGCTCGTTAGAGAGATCTATCCAAGAAATACAACTTTGGGAAGAGAAACATCGGTCCATGGACCCATGTTGCTCCCATATTTCCCAAAAAATGTTGTTTAGGGCCTCAAAAGGGCTCCGGAAGTTCAGGACCCGAAAAACTGCTAAAAATAGTAAATTGTGCTACAATTACGGAAACTAATAAACTGAAAGAGACAGTTTTGGAGGTCCAAATGGGATAGGTGGGTGGCCACCAACATCCACTTGGATCATCTTCAACCACTACCACTTCTACATCAACACAACAAAGTGTAATTATACCCCCTTTCATACCTTCCATAGTCATGCCCATTATAGTTCCATCTACATCTCAAACACCAATTAATATGCCCCCTTGGTCCTACCTCCAGAACTCAATGCAATGGCTCAAGACTACCAGAGTAGGATTCCTCAATTTTCTAGCACTGGCCCCATAACTGCTCATTAACATATTGATAAAATGAATGACTACTTAGACCTCCAAGAGATAGATGATGCTAATGTGAAAATGAGATTGTTTGCTCAAAGTCTCACTAGTGAGGTTAAAAAATGGTTTAAAGGGTTCCCAACCAACTCTATCCCAGACCTTGCTCAATTTCATGACACCTTCCTCAAAATGAAAAATAACCCTCTACAAATTTTAGCAGAGTATGAAAGTATCAAAAGAGCTCCAGGTGAATCAGTCCAAGACTATTATATAAAATTTAACAATGTCTATAACTCTATCCCTAAACCAATACAACCACCTCCGGGGCTAGTCCTAATTAAATCCCTGGATGGTTTTGACCCTGATATGTCTTACCAATTAAGAGAAAGAAACCCTGCAACCCTTGAGGAAATGTAGAGAAATGTAGTTAGTGTTGAAGCCAATCTGTTAGCAAAGAGAGTTAAAATAAAAGCTGAAAGGAGAGTTACTATAAAAGAGGAACAGGCTTCCTCTTCCTCTGATGTTAAGTTGGACACTTTAGTAAGAACAATGGAGAAAATGATGGAGAGATTTTCTATAGCTGATAGAAACCCTCCAAGGGAAAACCATGGTGGTTCCCAAATTAGAAATTCAAATTTAAGGAAAATCCAACCTCAGATTAAACAAAGAGAGCAGAGAGGACAAAATGATCAACAACAGACTATACCTCCATTTCAAGAAAACTATGTAGATGAGGAAGCTGACATACTTGAAAATCATAAGGAAAATCAAATAAATTTGTTTGAGAAAGCCGAAATTGACCACATTTTCTTGAATAAGGAAGAGCGAGACATTTTCCTACTCTCACAACTAGAAACAATTCCATCACTTTCAAGACTACAAACAAGGATATCAGAACGCAATTATGGAAGTGCATATAAAATATAACTTGAGGAGTAAAAAGACTCCTGACACTCCTCCCAAAAAGGTTCCTAGCATGCCTCCTAAAAGGACCCAAAATGATACCCCTTCTACTAGTCAGCCTAAAGATTATTCTTAGAAGGAAACTTCTACGAAACAAGATGCAACTACGAAAGAAATAGAAAAACCCCTTGCATCTTTTAGCATTGAAATTGAACTGGATAAAGTTAAAATTTATGTTCCTCTCACTAACTTAATCAATAAAAATGCATACAGATCACACGTCATAAAAGCCTTGAAGATAGGGGAAAGGACATAGTCAATTTGGCTGATGACCAACCTGAGTTATTGTTTGGCCCTGAGGTCAAAGGAAAATCTTAGGATGACAACATACCCCCTTTCTACATTAGCTTTAACATTCATGATAAAATTATACACAATTTTATGCTTGATTCTAGAGCCTCATGTAATCTGATGCCTAGAGCTACTTTGGAGAAACTAGGCTTAGACATAACCAGGCCTTACAAACATTTATATTCAGTTTATTCAAATAAATTCAAATGCTTAGGATTAATCAAATATTTATGTGTTACTCTAGTCCAAATACCAACAAAGAGCTTAGTAATGGACATTGTAGTAGCATACATACCTCATAAGTATGGAATGTTGCTCTCTAGATCCTTGGGGGCCAAATTACAAGGCACTTTACAAATGGATATGACTTATGCTACAATTCCAGTGTTTGTTCAACCAAGAATATTATAGAGGGAAACACCAATGAAGTCATGGTTAGTAGTCAAGACAAACCCAAGAATTTCCACTTGTATTTAGTACATTCAAACATCGATTCATTTATCTTATACAATAATGAATGTGTAGAAAATGAAGTTTCACACTTAGAAGTTGAAATCAATGATATAGAGGAAATAATATTCGATACTCAAGAAAAAGACGTAGAGGGAGAGGTTCTTTGGAATATGAATTTCAATTAGGCTGTAAGTAAGGATAGAGTAGGGGTAGGTTTTTTCATTGTAAACTCATCCACAAATATGGAAATGGGGCATTGTTACAAACTAAATTTTCAGTGCGCTAATAACATAGTTGAATACGAAGCACTGATCTTAGGACTACAAATTTTAAAGAGATTAAGAGAAAAATGAATTTTTGTGCACAGGGATTCTGAGCTAATAATCAATCAAATTTAGAGTGAATATGATTCTAAACTCCCTAGACTGAGAGCCTACAGAAATGCAGTTTTGGATTTTTGCAATGATTTTCCAAATATGATTTGTCTGCTATCCCTAGAAGCTAAAATATTTTAGCTAAGGCCTTGGATATTTCAATGAGCACTTGCAAGATGCATTTTCATCCCAATAGGAGATATGTGGTGGAAGTGAAACATAGGCCAGTTGTTCCTCATAATGTAAGGTATTGGCAAGTTTTCGGTAATGATAAACAAATAGAAAACTCCTTACAAATGAAAGATGAATTTGAGTTTGTAAATATTGATATAGAAAATGATATAGATGAAAATGAAAAAGGAATAGTGGTTAATGAAATTGATGATAATCAAGAAGAACTTGAGCTTTTGGAATTAAAGGACAATGTGTTACCAAGAGAACTGGTACCGTTGGAAGAGATTTTTTACTTTGATGATGTAGCCAAGAAGCCGAAAATATAACGAGTTGGAGCTGAGGTAGAGGATTGTAACATAGGAATGGCAGAGAACCCCAAAATTGTCAAACTATCTAAATCCTTTCCTCCTAAAGAAAAACAAAAATATATTGAGCTTTTTAAAGAATTCCCTGATGTGTTTTTCTGAAGCTATGAATACTTAAATATTATGATATAAGCATCATTCAGCACACCATTCCCATCAGGGAAGATCAAAATCCTTTTAAACAAAAATTGAGGAGAATAAACCCAGTTTTATTGCCTTTGATAGAAAAGGAATTCAAGAAAGGTTTCGATGCAAAGATAATTTTACCCCTTAGATTTTCGAAATTGGTCTCAAATATAGTACCTACTAGGAAGAAAACAAGTGAAATTAGGCTTTGTGTATGTTTTAGAAATCTTAACAAGGTTTCTTTGAAAGATAACTATCCCATTCCTAAAATGGATCACATCCTACAAAAGGTAGTTCACTCTAACAGAATCTCATTGCTAGATGGTTTCTCAAGATACAACCAAGTTCTGGTTCATCCTGAAGATCAACTCAAGACACCATTTACTACACCATAGGGCACTTTTATGTATATAAAAATGCATTTTTCCCTTATGAATGTTGGGGCTACTTTCCAAGGAGAAATGGACATAGCCTTTTTTGATGAAATTGACTGTGTTTTCAAAGACAGGGGAAGAACACTTGCTTCATTTAAGAAGAGTTTTTGAAAAGTGCAGAAAATATAGTATCTCCTTAAACCCTAAGAAAACTCTTTTTGTTTTAGAGGAGGGGAAACTTCTAGGTTATATCATTTCTAAAGAAGGTATTAGAATTGATCCTAACAGAGTTGAAGCCATACTGAAAATTGACCCTCCCAGAAACAAGAAAGAAGTTCAATCCTTCATTAGTAGGATAAATTTTCTCAGAAGATTTATTCCTAACTTAGCTAAAATATTAAGATCCATTACAAATATGTTAAAGAAAGACATGGAAATAAAATGGAATACTGAAGAGAAGAAATCCTTTAGTGAAGTAAAGTTAGCGTTAAATCTACTCCTATTTTGATAATCCCTGGCTTTACAAAGGATTTCATCATTTTCTCTTTTGCATCTGAGCATACTATTGCAGTTGTTTTATTGCAGAAAAACAGTGAAGGCCATGAACAACCCATAGTTTTTTTTAGCAGAGCGCTGAGGGATTCATCACTAAAGTACAACATAATGGAGAAACGAGCCTTTGCTTTGGTAAAGGCATTAAATCATTTAGAGTGTACATCCTACATTCGCATAGCATTACATTTGTGCCAAGTGTTATGGTAAAAGATATTATTACACAGACTGAACCAGATGGCAGAAGAGGGAAATGGATTTTTGTGATCCTAGAGTATGAAATTGAAATAAAACCAACCAATCTCATCAAACGCCGGGGACTAGAAAAATTAATGGCTGAATCCAATTTTCATGTACTCGATATCAATTATATTTTTGCATTGGATGAACAAGAAGATCTAGCGACTCCACACGTGTCAGAGACCTTTCTACCTCACAATGGTATGTAGACATTATCTTTGTACTACAAAACTTACAAGTGCCTCCTGGTTTAACCAAAACAAAATATATGTTTCTTAAACTTAAAGCTATGAAATTCTATATGTTAGATCAAAATGTATATTGGAAAGATGTTGGAGGTATTTTACTAAACTATTTACTGAAATATGAAGCAGACAAGGTCATGGAAGAGTTTCATCAAGGAGACAATGGAGACCATTTGTATTGGAAAACTAAAACCAACAAAATCCTAAGGGATATTGTTTACTAACCTACCTTATTTGTAGATATGCATAAGAAAGTCACCACTTTCCACTAGTGTCAAATCTTTGAAGGCAAGAGAAAATTTTTTCCTTTACCATTGAAACCCATTTCTATTGAAACTCCTTTTCAACAGTGGGGCTTAGATTTCATTGGTGAAATCCATCCTAACTCCTCAGGCCAACATAGATGGATCTTAATAGCCACTGATTACTTTACCAAGTGGATTGAGGCTATCCAATCTAGGCAAGCCACAGATGTTGTCATTATCCAATTTTTAGAAGGTAACATTCTGTCTAGGTTTGGATTACCCCATAAGATTATCACTGACAATGTTGTTGCCTTTAAGTCAAATAAAATGGTTGATTTTTGTAACAAATACCACATAAGATTAGGACACTCAACTGCCTATTACCCACAAGGAAATAAGCTAGCTGAGTTCTCTAACAAGATTTTATTCAACATCATCAAAAAGCTACTACGGGAGAATAAAAAAATCCTAGCATAAAAAGTTGATTAACGCCATGTGGGCTGACCGAATTAGCACCAAAAAGTCTATTGGAATGTCTCCATTCCAGTTAGTATATGGAGTTGATGTCGTGTTTCCTATTTATCTAGGAGTTCCTGTGTTAAAATTGTTACAAGAATCACAAGTGGAAACTAATGATTTACAAAGAAGGATCAACTAGACCATACAGTTGCAACAATCCAAAGAAGAGGTGTATAACAAAACTCAATTTGTTGAAGACAATATCAAAAATATATATGGCAGGAGAAAAAAAGAATATGATTTCTAGCTAGGCAACCTGGTGTTAAAGGGGAACTCAAGGAATGAAGACGAAGGAAAGCATGGTAAGTTCGATAGTTTGTGGAAAGGGCCATATAAAATTGAAGCTTTCAGAGCAATAATTCATTTTTATTGAAGGACTTGACTGAAGAAGCACTGCTTGGTGGACTTGTCATTCGAAGACTTCTCAAACATTACTTTCCTCAAAGTTAAGTAATTTTCATTTAAAATCATTGTACATATCATTTTACTATTTCTACTGCAAGAGTGAGGGTGGCTCACATCATAAATTGAAGACCAGTGAAAAATCCCTAAACTTCTAATAATTTGTTACCCATATTTATGATTGACAGCTGGTGGATCAGATTCAGTTGCAGAATAAAGACAATTTTCCTAATGGATCAAGGCTACTGATCTACAATGCTCTTGACACCTCACAAGGAGGGTGCCATTCCCATTGGAGCCACTGTTAGGGTCCTATACTTCATAGGATGACTTGATTGTAGTTGTAATTTTGTATATGAGATGTTGTAAATAATCTTCCATTCTGCAAATTTATTTCCAAAGAAAAAGAAAAGAAAAAATAGAAAATAAAATAAAATAAAAGGGGATTATATATTATATATTATTATATATAAGGAGAGAGAGGAGAGAGAAGAGAGAGAGAGAGAGAGAGAGAGAGAGAACAAAAAATTGAAATATGAAGAAAGAAGAAAAATAATAAAAATACCCCATAAGAAACATGGATACAAGCGAGCAAGTCAAAGTGCCACTCAAAAATGAAAATTTTCATTAAAAGTACCTCAGAAAATTTTCAATAAAGTGTGTAGCTTGTTCAAATGCCACATTGAATTATAAGAAGTAGATTAGTTAGCTTAATCACATTGTTTAAATGTGATTAGACTGGATTAAATAAAATTAGTTTAGGTTCATGAATAAATCAACCACACAGTGTAATCGTGGTTGAATTAGATTAGGTAGAATAAAATTGATTAACCAAATTGTTTAAACTTGGTTGATTGACAAAACAAATAAGAAAAAGATTAAAAAAAAAAACATAGAGAAATGAAAAAATAGGCATGCTAGTCCAAATGGGCCTTTTTTGGGTTAATTAAGTGTGTTTAGACCAATTAAATCACATCCTTTAATCTCGACTATCATTTGTAATACAATTCTTGGTTTGATGTGACACGTTTTATCATATGCAATAATTGATGAGCACGTTTCAACGGCCACAATCTACCTCACCCGGATTCAACGGTGGGGGATCGTCTTCCCCCCCCCCCCCCGCCGCCCCCAAGCCCCTCCAGGTCTAATCAGGGGGGAGTCTGAAAGGGAGGAATTGGTTGACAACGTGGTGGTTGAAGAGTACTATGTACCCTCCCTCCTATTCTTGCTTACCGCTCCATCCCCCCTCTGAAAACCATCATCCCACTTTCCCCCTCGCACGACCATTGACATTTTATGCTCCTGCACCACTAACCTACTGCCATGTGGATTCCCGCATCCACACCGTTCGCTCATACATCATCCTTCCCCCCCACTTCTTGTCTTCCACCTCACCCCTGTAGATCTTACTACCCATCCACCTAATCTGACATCCTTCCGCCATATCCCATCAACGGACCCAGTTACCTTTTTGCCACATCACACTGGCAGACCCCACATCCCTTCCGCGAGAACGACCTCTTATCATTACTTCTCCCCAATTTGATGATTCCATATGACACTCTCACCACCACATTAGCAAAATGTTTCTCAATAAATGCTTGTTTGTTTCCTGCGACAATAGACACACTCCTTTTAAACGGTTTAATAACAATGATAAGCTCTTTTTCTCTATATAAACCCACCCAAATCCATCGTGTTGCCTCTTTTTACCATTTTAGGATAACAGGAATTAGATGCTCTAGTGCTCCATCAACCATTCACAATCTACCCCAACATTTAGTCAGTGACCTACGCCATCACTGCAAATAGTCAGCATAACCATCTACTGTAACCAAGTGTCTTTTTGCGCCCAAATACCAGTCCTCAACTTTTCTTTCCCGAGTAATTCTGAATTCCCTTTTATTTTCCCTTTGATAATGGAACCTAAAAGAAAATCTAAATCCTATGATGACAATCCTATGCTTCTCCCTACCATAGACCTAGATCACCAACCATTAGTGGACCAACAATACAATATTACTGAAACCAATTTCAATTTTGACCTGTATGAGCTTCACAGTTGGTTGAAGCAAGCATTTCTTAACTTCATCGGAGAATTGGGCCTGTGAGAATCTTCCCTACTCCAATTCATCTTCCCGCAAACCTATCGCTTCCAAGACTTTGTGTCCTAGTGCCAATTTTGCTACATCCCCAGCCAAAGGGCAATTGTGGCCCATAATGGTGACATCATTTTCACCATCACTATAGAAACCATCTGCCAAATGCTAGAATTGCCAAATTATGACCCCTTGAAGCCATTTTCAATATATTTCCTCATGGAATTCTACAAAATCCTAACCTTTCCACAAAGAGCCAAGATTTTTGAGGTTTTTCTCCCAAAGGATGCCGAATTACCTAAGAAAAATTCCCCTACTCATCCTCTATGTTCCTTAAGATTACTAAACACGTAATTGAAATTATTGCATGTATACACCTTAGATCTTTAAATGAAATTTGACCCTTGCGTCTTAATTCATCTAGTTGGTTCTTTGATAAACAATAATATTAAGCTGCTTGATAGAAATGGGGTCTAGGTATTCACCTTCTCCTTTAAACCTAAGGCTCTTAAAAAACCTTTAAATGAATTATGTTAATTAAATACAACAATATAAAGCTCTCATTTTAACCTTAGTTATTAGTTGAAATATAAATAAATAATATAATTAATTAATTAATGGATTAATATAATGCTATTAATTCAAATATAAAAATTAAATGAAATAATAAAGATATGCATATATATGTAAATCTATGAAAATAGCAATTATATTAATTAATAATATAGTAATTAGTAATAACATAAAATGATTATATAAATTAAATATATAACAATATAAAGAACCAATCCCACTTTAAGAATACTTATATGGTTATATAAATTAAAACTTATAAAGAAAGTCAGTAACAATAGTAATTAATTATGGAATAAATAATAAAGAATATAATAGATATACAATAAATAAACAAATTATATACAATATAAGAATCAAAATAATAAAAATAATTAAATATACATTTCAATTAATAAATAAATCTAAATAAAATTAAATGAAAATCAATACAATTATAAGAATGAATATAATATAAATAAATAAAAACATATATATATTTAAGCTTTTAAAATAATTTCATAAATACAGATTAAATAGAAAAAAATAATACCAATAATAAATAAAAAATATATACTATATATAATTAATATAATATATATATATATATATATTATATATATATATCAAATATATAATAAATTATAAATAAATAAATATAATAGCATAATGTCACGCATGTAATACATTCAAATAAATATATCATGATAATAATATTATTAAATAAAGAAAATAGGAGTAATTATATAAAAAAGGTCGGCTTATACTCAGCAGCCCTCCTTAACCGTATTTATCTCTCGCTTTTCTCTTCTCTGTAGATCAGTCAAATCTATGATTATGTTGATCAATTACGACATATAGTTTCCAGCTTACTAAATAGCAATGTAGAGCCTAGGATAGGACCAAAAATACAAATAATTATGCATTTTAGTGAGCAAACTAAAATAAGGGATTGGTATTTATACCAAAACTATACAGAAATCAACGTTTATGGGTGCGCACTCCCACCCTATGGGCTTCATAAGTTTGTTCTCATGATAATATTCTCATTGGAATATATCACAAAGATGGTACATATGGAGTATTTACATTATGTTGCAACAAAGAAGAAGTTTGAGTTCAATATCAAGGCATAGGTGGGACCATTTATTTGTAACACCAGGGCAGGAGGTTAAGAGGTAGATTCACTCAAAAAAATGAACTTCAAATTGAGCTTTACCTGGTCATATGACCCTTTTGGAATCATCTCCAAGATGAGAGTCGAACAAAAAACCACTCCCTACACTCACACTCCAAGACTAGAGATAGGGAATTTCATAAATCAAAGTCAATGGGAGGAGAACACACTACAGGAGGGAGAAGAATAGGTCATATCTAAAACAACCTCACAGACTCTAGTACCTCAAGAGAAAAAATACAAGAGACTGACGGAGGATGATTCCCCTTTAGTGACAGGGATTGGAGTTAAAGAATTTCTAATATACAAAAAGAAGCACAAGACTAGTTCTCAACCAGTTTTTCGGCAGGAGGATGAGAGGTAGGCCACCATAGTCCTGACAGGCCATCACGCTTCTATAAGAGGAGAAGATATCTTCACAGGATCTCTAGCTTCCTCAAATTCCTAATATCACCAAGATACAGGTCAGACATTAGAATTGGTTCAGGTCTAGGATGAACCAAATATCTTTCCAAAATATAGAGAAATTAAGAAGAAGAATAAGCAGTGTAAGGCCTCCACATACACCCAATTCTGGAATTAAACAACCTCTTCATAGCATAGGCTTCTTTCGTCCTTTGATACAGAAAAGGGGAAAATGCAAATTTCATTCCTTTAAGCACAAGTTCCATTTCCAAAGACATTAGCTTATTACAAGAAGTCCATTTTCTCCTTTGATGCTGAGGAGGTTCACCCGATTGACCAAATAGACCTACATAAACAAATAGGATAAATGTTGTACTCTACCTTGACCAACACTACCATGAAAACTTCAAGGCTGCAGACCTCACTCAATAACATACAGTCACAATTGAAGATTGAAAATATTTCATTCTTGGTTAAGTACACGAAGATCAAATCATTGGAGGACCTAGTTTAAACTAGGGTATGACCCCAAAGATGTAAAAGCAGGAGAAAAATTTTTGAGGGGATAAAATGTAGACATAGAAGCATTGAGGAAACATCTCAAACATCCCTCCACTAAGGATCCCCAAGCTAAGGAAGTTGGGTATCTTGAGAAAGAAAAAGAGAACATCTTCAAGATAATAATTGAACAAAGCAGCCAGATTAAGGATATGGAAGTGGAGATGGAAAACCTCTTAAGGAAAAGGAGTAGTCATCACAGCTAGTTGTAGTGCCACTAACAACAGCCCCTATTTCAGTATCAGTAATAGTAGGAGCATCTACATTGACTATCACACCAGCACAGAGTACAGATTCTCAAAATGAGTTAGTTAAAGCCATGGAAGAACTGTCCATTCAAGGGTAGGAAATTTAAAAGCTAAAGGCTCAACTCAAAACTTTGTAGGATTAGAAACTAAAGATAGACAATTCTCATGTAGCGTAGTTGCAGAAAACTCACAGGCTCACTCTAAAGATTAAACGGTTAGAAAGTGAGTTAGCCATGGCCCAGACTTTGGCACAGGCAAAGGAGACCATATGGATAGATATTATTGAGGCCATCAATGAAATATAGCCCTCAATTCAAATTATATTTGAACAACAAGAGTTGATTAGGAAATAAAAAGAAGCAATTGCAGAGATAAAGGCAGATTTGGGACAGAAGCCTGAAGAAGCTACAACACTAATAAGGATCTTAAATTGAAAAACCAAGGAGGAGTTAGAAGAATTATAAGTTGCATAGAGAATAGATACAATTTTAGAGGTGAGGAGGGTCCTAACTATGAGGAACCTGATGCTGCAATTAGAAAACAAATGTCACAATATTGAGTCTAATGGCTAGAAATTGCATAGAACGTTTAATGCACTTAATCTAAAAGGACTTCCAAGACTGATAGGAAATGGAGACCAGTATTGAGGTTGTCATTTGTATGGAAAAAGAATACTTTCTTATGCAAAGTTGTTCACTGTGCTCAAGTGATCAATTCTCAGTAATACATAAAGTTGTTTTCGGATTCTTATGTCAAGCTCATTGGTGATGTTTTTCTCGCATGTTAATGTGCTTTTTTTCTATCATCACATATGTTTTCCTTATCTGTTTTGTTCAAATAAAAATAAGAAATTGAATTTTCTTAATTGCACTCAATTATGGCTTATGAACAATAATTGATGTTAAATATAGAATTCTTAAATGCTTTATGTTTAATTGATCTTTAATCTTTTCCTCTATCTCACTTCACAAAGCTCATAAGATTTGATAGTCTGCTTACCTTTTCCTATTCTGCTTGCATGTTAACTCTGCAATTGATCTACTTAAAGTTGATTGACTCCATTACCCAATGGATTCCTATTACAGTTTCAACCAAACAATCCAAAAAACCAAATTTTGAACCTTACATCTAGCCTAAAATCCCATTACAAACAAATCTAAATATGATAGAGAAATTACTCTCTGAGTTTAGAAGGGAAAGGTTCTAAACTGAAAAGTGTTTATGTGGTTACCTCTGGGTTTCTTTTACAACCTTAATAAATTACGAAGTTCTAACAACTACACCAAATATTTAGATATTATGTATTTAAAGAAACAAGATAAATTTTTCCAACTGTCAACCATGTAAGGATGAACTGACTCATAGTAGTGAATGAGAGAAACAAATATTTTCCTTATAGAAACAATTTTTCACATACTTTTAATTTTGGTCCTCTGCTAAAGTTCTCTTCAAGAAACCTTGGATATTTTGGCCTTGTAAAATTTGGGTACAAGAGAATTAACCAAAAAAAAAACTATGTGGGGATATTGGCATGCCAAAAGGTGCATTTTCTCGAACCCATAAAAGTGCATTCTATAGAACTCAACAATGCAATTTCTCAAGCATGCCATAAGAAGTGCATTTTCTTGGCTATCTAATTTTTATTTTGTTTTTGGGGTTTTTTCAAAGTCCAAATTATTTTTTGAAAAATTGAAAATGGCCAAAAAAATAATGTGATGTACAGGGTGACATGAGGAGTCATGTGGATATACTTTTTATATCAAAAAACTATATTTCTCCCATTGTTATATTCTCCGCTTCTGAGCATATTCTATCTTGATGATTAGAATGAGAATTGAAGAAGATGTTATAGTTGTATATTGATGAACAGATGGTGATTTCACTGATATAAACATATTTATGGTGGGGTATTTTTGTTGGTACTCGTGGATCCAGTTTGAAATATTGTGAAAATTGGTCTACTATAGATTGAAGAAGGATGTGGGTGCCTCAATCATGTCGGAGCCTACTGCAATTTGGTGCTTCCATGTTTTCAAGGTTGGTTCCTTATTCAAGTTGTATCCTATTGCATGTTGGTGCTACAAATTTATTTTGGGGTTGGTGCATGAAAATCTATTTTGGGGGTTGGTTTATTTTTTAGATTGGTGTTATATAGGAATTACCTCCTCATCATCTCAGAGGAGAAATTCGAGATGACTAAAAGATTGACCAAGTTCACAAGCCTATTTTCCAAGCTAACCCTCCCCAGGAACTAGAAAGGTGCTTTATATAGCATCCTAGCCATGAAACAGGTGTGTTAGTCCCTAGGGTAACTCTTTGTGTTGCCTCGGGGGCAGAATTAGTCAACTTTAGTGAGTTTTTGGAGGTCAAAGGAGCAGGTTAATCGAATAATATCCCTATATTCACTCATATGTCAACCCATAAAGCATGGAAACATCCAGATTCAACCTTTTTGAGGAATTACTATTCCTAACAAAGTATAAAAAATAGGGAAAAAGTGATAAAGCATGGAAACATCGTAGCTTTTTCTCAAAATAACTCATGAAAGAATTGGCAAAGCTTATCCTCTCATGCTATATGTTTGAGGCTTGGGGCATTGTGAAAGAGGTCAAAAGTATTGAAAGGATTTCCTATTGGCTGTCGAAGCTTTGTATTAGACATTGGCTCATCAAGAGGTTAAGAAGAGAGAGAGAGAGAGGAGTTGGAGGAGTAAGGAATCTTGATGCAACTGATGGTTGTAATCACTCTTTCATATCATTAATATAGACCTGCAGTTGTGTTGTCTACTCCATGGCGTTGGTATTGTGATTTATTTACATGTTTATGCAACACTATTGATTTTGAGTAGCTTAGGTATGTATAGTTATATATCCTTATGTATTCTTGTATTGATTGCCAAGGTTATATGTTGTGATATTACACCTCGTCTTGTCTATGTGCAGGTATTATTCTAGGAGCTAGCTGAGAGGTCTTCCACTCTACTACTTTGAGTTCTCCAGCAACACCACATGAAGATCTGAGGTAACAATAGTCCTTCTTACTTTGATTATCATTTCACTAATATGGATATGTGCATGTATCTCTGTGCCAACTGCAACTAATTTGATTGTCTGCCAAGGATGTCGGGAATATCCTTGAGGGTATTCTGACCACAATCACTCATGCATTAATCCCTATAGCAGAATTGGTGACTCCGCTAGGGACTACACTTAGTTCCTGGTTTTCTCCCTGAAAGTTCCCAGACCTCTCTTTCTTCTAGGCCCTCATGTACTTATTGGTTCCCTTTCTGATCGGACTATACAACACCCTTCTCAAAGTGCCCAGCTTTTGATTTGATCCCAACAGCCTTGTTCTAGAGTCTCCTCCACACTAACGCACCCCAGCAGTGAAACTAATGATTTATAAAGCATTGTTGCCATGCAAACAAAGCATTAGTGCAGCCACTAACTCTTTGTGTCCTCTGTTGAAGTGGTTATCTAGCCAAATCTTGATAAACAGCCAGTTCTATGAACTCCTAGGTTGGGGAAACTACTTGTAGGCTGATCAAGGATCTGTAGTTGTGCATGCTTGTTTGGTTGTCTATTTCGTGAACATTTTTTCTTTTTAGGAAAATAGATTTACTACTTATGTTTTTCATAAAAAAAGAAAATACAATTTTTTTCCTGTTTTTCTGCTTAGTTGGTTATATCCTTCATTTATTTGGTTTTAAAAGTTGTTAGAGAGCATCGTATTTTTTTCGGTTGTGCTTGTGTTTTACTGTATTAGATGCATGGTATATATTTATGTATAAATGACCCTTTCCTTGTAGAAGTAACTCATTCATCGAAGTGAAATTAAAAGAATTTTTTTGCATGGTTTGTGTCAAAGTCCCACATAACTCCATACGTCAACACGCCCATCGAAGACATTAACAAAGTACATTTAAAATTTACATCGTAATAAAATCAATCAGCAACTCTTTTATGAGTAAACACACATATTAGTTTAGGCTAAGATCTTGGGTTAGGAAGTTGTGAGTTAACTGTCCAAGATCATACATCAAGACTAGTGTCATTAACAAGAGAAATCCTTCTGCACTCATGCTCTCTGGGACTACTCAGTCAAATCGAAGCTAAATGTGAGACAACATTGGAGTGTAAAAGAAGGTAGCCTGCCTTCGATTACATCTCCTTTAGGTATTTTATGTATCGGGGATCCCTTTGGGGATATCAGAGCTGAGTCAAGGACTCAAGTGTCTTGCCCACACAGCATACTGTCTACGACCATGTCCCCCCCAGTAGTGTGTAATTTGAGGTAACCATAGTCTCCATATTTTTTACACACAAACACAAGGTGACTGGGGTGAGCTGTCCTGGTATCTAAACAGATGAACCTACTCTGTCTTCAGTTTTTGGGAGGGTGGTCATCTTCACGAGACTACTTGGCCCCTTAATTTGAGGTTCAGGTGAAGCTCAAGAGTAATCATAACTTTACATTTTTCCAACTCTCTTTTATCCATTGTGATAGTGGGTTTCATCTCCATCAAACAGTGGTTATCATACAAGGTCATACCCTCTGCTTGCTGATTGACTTATTTAGAGTATTTTTTATTTTTTTAGGTGCCAGTTTGGGTTCACTGGGACTATAATAAATATTACTATAAAATCTTTTGTTAAAATATATCGGTCACTGTGGCTACATACAACTCTTGTCATCAATCTAGACGACTACATGGTCTTCCTCCACTAAATTTGGAGGATCCGTCGAGCCCCAGTAAGACGGATTACCCATCTTTAGGTAATCAATCTCCAAGATCTAAAATTGAATCAATCTATACATCCCACGACTCAAGTCTACCAGAAGATTTCTTTACTGAAGGCTTCATCCCTCCTTATAATCCTCCAATCACGAATCCATTGGGACTGGTATTGATTCAAGTTGCACATGTACCTCCTCTTTCTTCCATTGTACCTATACCTACCATCCCATCGACGACTAATAGGTTGTGGGCTTTTGTGGACTCTTTTGGTCCACCCTCACTTCCCTAGTTCAGGGTCAGTACTACAATGTTGATGGCAAACCCTGCTATCCCAATTGTGCCAGGACTGAGCACCATAGTTACACCCAACACGAGAGTAACCCAATACATACCAATTTCTACCCCTTTTGTGTCATCTCCTTGGCCTTCGACAAGCACTCCATATAGTGCTCCTTATAGTGCTCCATATAGCATGGTTAGCATGGTTCCCTTCAGCAACCCCTTAGGTTGGAATCCTTTGTTTAGTTCCAATCTCTAGGTTCAAATGCCTGGGAGCACCATTCCCAATATGCACATACTAGCTAGGAACATAATAGTTCCCCTTCCGTTTACAGGACAAACTGGACAGTCCTTGATTGACATGAATCCTCCATATGTCAATCAAATGCCAATGGCTAACTACACAGCTGGTGAGATCCCTCAACCCGATCTTACTCAATCCATATGGGCACCTCATTCTCAACCTCAAATGAATCAAGGGGGAACTTATTATCCTGGGGGAAATCAAACTTATATCCCCCAGCCTAACAACCCCTATGAGCAGCCACAATATACGACTGTTCCCGAAGGAAATTATTATTCCACAAATCCTATGTATAATGTTGGCAACAATATGATGGGAGGACCGCAAGGACCCTCAAGTCATTTGTCATCACCTTGGTCCGAATTGGGGGAATCAAATGCTTTTCCTTTCTTGACAACACTTGACATCCATGATTTGAAAAAACTCATCAATGACCCCATCTTTCATAACTTACTTTGGCCTCCAATCCCGCACACAATTCCTATCAACATCCTTAAGTTTGAATGCAAACAAGGGGAGGACCCAATTCCACACATCACCATCTATCATCTATGGTGCATATCTAAATCCATGGTGGATGATAGTATCTAGCTTCGACTCTTGCCCCGCACCCTTACTAGCAATGTAGCCAAGTGGTACTTTGAGTTACCGCACGTGTCAATCAATTCCTTTGGTGCTTTAGCAATGGAATTTTTAAAGAACTTTCAACTACCCATCCATTATGAAACTAGGATGGAACTCCTTACTACTTTATGCCAAGACACCGCCACTCACATCTTCGATCACATCCATGAATGGAGACGTAAGCGAAGGCTACTAAAAGCACCCCTCCTAGATTATCTATTAATGGATTGGTTATGAAAATCTCTTTTCCCCCAAATCTCTAAGGATGTTGCCTTAGGTGGTGTGGTCACTGAATACCAATCCATTTTTCATGCCCTACATTTATATTTGATTTATTCATAGTCTGTCACATTATACAACATCATTCCCAATGCCCCCAGAACTTCCAATGCTCCTGCTCATCAGCAAGTCGACATGCACGTTGATGGTATTATCGGCTCTACCTCTAGGGCCGTTGTAAAACAACTTAGCGAACAGATTGCCTAGTTTTCTATCGATCCCTCTACCCAATGCTATTCCTATCGCAACGATAAATTCTATGTAGTCTACACAAAAACTTGACAGTAATAATAAGAAGAATAAGAAAAAGACCTCTCCTTTTGAAGAGCAATCGGCCAAGGAGTCCAACCCAAAGTAGAAAGTTGTTGTGCCACCTTACAGTGGAAAGGACAAAGTTTTCAAGTTCCCTTGCAATATCTCTACGGAAGACTATATGACACATCGTTATTCATGCCTCCAAGAATGCACAGATCTCCATGCTCAAAAGGACATTGGCTAGACCCCCGCAGTCCTAAACAACCCTTTCCCTAATCAACAGCATCAACATCTTATTGCAAACCAACCTCAACACCCTTAAGGGGGAAACAACAGTTTGCATCATCCTTCTACTAGTTAAGTACCATCCACCGTTTACACCTTTGAAATGGTCGATCTTCAAATGAGAGCCAAAACTTATGAAGCTTCAATCGCTAATGCTAAGGAAGCTTCCTCGATTCCAAACCTGCCGCTGCCCAACGATCTTCATATTGAATGGTCGGTTGTTGAAATTGTGATTTACCCACCAAAAGGGGAAATTCGTCTCAAAACACATAATAAATCTGCACGTGTTGTCCATAACTATAGTATTGTAGAAGATTTGGCACAAGCATTGTCAACTATGTCGGTGCTCGAAGTATGGAAAACTTGTCAACCATAAAGGAAAGCTCTGCTTTTGGCTATTGATGGGGTTGACCCATAGGATTCCATGCTAGCAATATTCGACATGGAAAAATATAAACCTCCCATTTCACATCAGCTTGCATTTCAGGTGAAAATTTATTCGAAAGGACGAGGAGTACATAGAACTGTCATTGACGAAGGCGCTTCGACCTGCATCATGTCGGCTTCATGTTGGCTCACCTTGGTTTCTCCAACCCTATCACCACCTTCAAACTCACATAAAGCTTTCAATGACCACACTTTCATCCCAAAAGGTTACCTTTCCAACTACCCCATCACTTTGAGTGGGAAAATGGTAACAGTGGACATTGAAGTCGTGGATCAAAAACTTGACTATAATCTATTGTTGGGTTGCATTTGGACTTATGCCATGACTACCATTGTATCTACTCTATTTCATATCATCATATTTCCATTGGCTAGAAGGATAGTCACACTGGAACAACTGTCCTTTTTCACCCTATATTACTCCCCGTTACATAGTGACTTTGTACCTTTAGTGGGTGGCATACCTGACTCTTATGTCAGTATCGGTACCGTTATTTTGAAGGGTTCTTCCCTGATGGGTTGTTTTTCTCTCCCACCGGCCACAGTTCCACAGACAGTTTCTATGGTCTCATCTATTCCTCATGAACCAACTGATCCCTAGATCCTCCTGGCCCCTTCAAACATTGACTATTATGGAGAATAAATGTCATTGTCAAGAGCTGAATTGGCCTATCAAGCCATTCAATCTTCATTTGATTCACCAATCACTTTGGTTGTGACCAACGGTATCACCTCCTCTCCCATAACTACTCCCTCTAACGATCTCCTCAATCAAGTCCTACCTTTGGAAGAAGCTATTCGAGAGATCATGTGTTTAGAGGAGCGATCTTGGGAAAACTCTCACCATCGCATTTCGATATCTGATTCAGATGTGATACCTATACAAATCCTATCCTTTGAAACACCTGATACCATTCCCTCGAGTTATACAACCATCCAAACTTTGGATTCGAAAGGGAACATGGGCAAAATTTCCAAGACACTACTCATTGATATTTCAGTCAAGACAAGCATCGTGGAAAACATACAGGTTGGAGTTGATTGCACTCCTAAGGAAATTGCAAGCTTAACCTACCTTTTCAAGGAATTTCGCAATGTATTTTCTTGGTCTTACGAGGAAATTCCCAGCATAGATCCATCTGTTGTTGAGCATGAGCTCAAGTTTTATGACAATGCCAAGCCTATCCGCTAAATACTTCGACGAGTCCACCCCCACAAAACTGTAGCCATCAAGACTGAGGTGGAAAAATTGTTACGTGATGGTTTTGTTTAACCTGTTCCCTTAACGAAATGGGTTTCCAATCTAGTTCCTATAGATAAAAAATAAGGTACCATCCACATCTATGTTGACTACCAGGATTTTAACACTCCGTTTCCAAAAGATAATTATTTGACACTGTTCATCAGCCAAATAATCGACGATTTCTCGATTATGAATCCTTCTCATTTATGGGTGGTTTATCAAGCTACAACCAAATCGCCATAAAACCCACAGACCAACACAAAACCACCTTCATTTTCCATTGGGGAATATTTTCATATAGAAAACTCCCATTCGGTTTCAAGAATTTTGAAGCAACATTTCAACAGGCCATGGACTACGCATTCCATCATATCATACATATTGTTCAAGCTTACTTGGACGACCTTCTAGCCCATTCCAAGAAGCGAACTCAGCACGTAGTTCATTTATGAGAAATTTTTCTTAGGTGTAGGTTCTATAACATACGTCTGAATTCGGACAAATGTGTTTTCTTTGTCGATTCTAGATGCCTAGTTGGTTTTATTGTCTCCAAACATGGGATTAGGGTTGATCCTGATAAGGTAAAGGAAATTACTCAATTGCCTGTACCACAATCCATTTTATAGCTCCAACATTTGCAATGGAAAACAGAATTCCTATGACGATTCATCATAAACTATGTCGAGCTAATGAAAGGCTTTATGTGCCTATTAAAGAAGGGAGTACCATACTTGTGGGATGATCAAGCCCAACAATCATTTGATGCCTTCAAACACGCACTTATATTTTCCCCACTTCTTAGTGCTCCCAACTATGTGCACGACTTTCTCCTCTATCTGGAAACCTCGCCATCCTCCATTAGAATGGTGTTGGTCCAAACTCATGATGATCTTAGTAATCATGTGATCTATTATCTCTCAGAAGACCTGACTAGGCCCGAACTCAGATATTCACATGTGGAAAAGTTGTCCTTAGCAGTTGTCTTTGCTATCAATAGTTTCTAACACTATATGCTACTACAACGGACTATCGTCATTGCTTTGGAGAATCCCATGAGACACATTTTGTCTCGTCAAGTCATTGGAGGAAAATATTCCAAATGGATTGTTATCCTCCAAAAATTTGATTTGATTTTCGCCATTTCCAAGGCGAAAAAATCCTTAATCTTCACAGAACTATTGTCAAATCTTCTCATTGTTGATCCAAATGAGATAGCCCATGATCCTCTCCCAGATGAAATTTTCTATCTGATCGACTCAACTAACCCTTGGCATGGTGACAATCTTGTCTACCTCCAAATGCAATGATTCCACCTTGAACTATCTTCAGGTGACCGTCGTCACATCCACCACCAAGCTCGACATTATTTATTCCTAGACGATACTTTATATCATCGTGGCAGTGATACAGTTCTTCAACGTTGCCTCACTCATGAAGAGGTGGAACACGTTTTAAATGGTTTCCATATTGGAGCATGTAGTGGTCATCTTTCTAGCATATCTACTGCCCAGAAAATTATACGTGCAGGATACTACTGGCCAACCTTGTTCAAAGATTGTATCAAGGGAATCCAGCAGTGTCACCCTTGTCAAGTGTTTACAAAGAAAATGCATGCACCCCTGGCCCCCACACCGAGTTATCTCTATCGGCCCCTTTTGTAAATGGGGTATTGACTTCGTCACATGCAACCCCACTTCCTCTGATGGACACAACTACATTATTGTCATTGTGGACTAATTTACGAAATGGGTTGAATCCATTCCCACTTTTCGGGCCAATCAATAAACCACGGCGTATTCATGTTCAATCAGGTAATCTGTTGTTTCGGTGTGCCCTACATGATCATTACAGACCATGGTTCACACTTTCAAAATTACATCATGTCTGACTTAACATCGTTGCTCAGTTTTTGTCAGGACCAATCATTCTCCTACTACCCCCAGGCTAATGGCCAATTGGAAGTCATTAATGGTGTCTTAAAAACCATGATCTGCAATTTAGTAGGTAATAAAAAAACCCACTGGCACCACATGTTATATCTTGCGTTGTGGGCATATCAAACTTTAGTCATAACCATTATATGCTTTACACCATTCTAACTATCTTATGGCCTAGAAGTGGTACTACCTATCAAGTACCAGATTCCTTCCCTAAGCCTGGCTATTGAACTCTTTCCCTACACCACTGCTGAAGAAGAGAATTTGCTATATCTCAATTACTTGGACAAGATATGGTAAGATGTCGCACTAGCACTCGAAGCCCATAAGCATTGGATCAAAGCCCAATATGACAAAAAGGTCAAACCTCATTCTTACCAAGAAGGCGATCTTGTTTTACTCTATGATAAAAAACGCAACCTCTTGGGGGCAGGAACACTTCAACTATTATGGATCGGTCCATATATCGTCACCAAGGCCCTCTTAAAATGGGCCTGTGAACTTTAGGACTGTGAAGGAGTCCCGCTCACGGAGCCCTCAAATGGGCTCTATCTGAAAAAGTATTATGCCTAGTAGTACATTAAGCATGTGCTTTGTAATTCTATGTATTTAGAAGTTTTTCTTCTTTTTGTTGTCACTATATTTTTGGCATTTTTGAGTATTTTTCTCATACATGTTTCTCGTTGTACATATGTCATAATTACCCTTACAATACATAGGAAATGTGGATCGTGCCAGTCATTGTTGTCTACACATTGCATCAGAACTACTTTGTTATGGGGGAGTCTTTATTGGTACAACCACCAACAATATTGCTGAGTATATGTTTGTAATTTCACTTCTCACTAAAACGTCATCTCGAGACATCTCCAATCTAGTGGTCAGGTTAGAATCTCAGCTTGTCATTATGCAATTGACAAATCATTATCACATTCGCAATCCAATCTTGTTACATCATTATTTAAGGGTACGACTCTCAGAACGTCATTTTGATTTTATTACATATGAACACATTCCTCGAAAATTTAATGCAGTTGCTGACTCATTAGCAAACTATGTATTAAATTGGCATATGTCTCATTTATTATAGATACATGAATGAAAGTAAAGATTTACATAATTAAAATTTTACAAAAACATTAAAAAACTTGTATATCATAAAACTGCCAATATATATATATATATATTTCGAATCTAGCCTTTTACATCAGAAATTTCCCAAAACTTGGGTGTTTTAAAGTACAAAAATTCTCTACTAAGCCTCACTATAACACTCGCTAGCTACACCAGCCTGCTGCTAAAGAGTCTACTACTCATGAAAACTCAGAACAACTCTAATTATCCTCCGAAGAGGAACCAAAAACCACTCAGGCACATAGACGGTGTTTCTTTGCATATGATAAGGAATCTCCCTCATGGGAAGTGAAGGAATACCCATGCTCACGCCTTCAAGGTTCCTTAGAACCTTGTGGAGACTCTAAGCATCATCTCCATCTTCGACAGTTGTTGCTCCCACGCTAACTCCAGGTAGTCGATCCCCCTACCTCGCTTGGCAAGGCATGCCTACAAGTTTCACTAGTGCCACATATGTGTCAATCAAATGCTTCATGTATGTACTTGTTCGCCCATAAAAACAAAAACATTACATAAATATTCAAAAGCTAAAAAATAATTTAAATTACTCTCAAAAAAACTTCTTACCTTGAGGCCCCCAATGTGTACCAAGTGGTAGTTTCAAGTATGGATCTCTTGCAAAGTCCATGCCTTCATAGGCATTGTCATCAATCATCAAGATCTGGCCATTAAGCCACTCAAAGAAGTCCTCTTCAAAGAAATGTCAGATTGGTCCCCCTCAAGTACAAGGATCAAGAGAGGCCCATCTCCCTTTCCTGGGCTCCCCGAGACCATCCTGATCCACACTCATTCATGATCTCATCATGAGTACTCTCTCAAGTATGAAGGACACAATGAGAGTACCATACCCAAAAGTCATTTGGATACGATTCTTGCAGGTTGTCAACTCTACCTTCAACTGACAAAGAACTGCCTTACACCAGTTAAATATCTGAGGTTGTACACAGTCAATAGCATGCAATAGTTGGGCCGTCATCATTACATGAGGACTCTTAGACCCCCACCAAGTGTACGATCATCCAGAAAATGGTTGTCATGGACCTTGACCTGATCTGCTTAATGGGGACCATATTGCTCACTAAACCACTCTCAAGTCTACAATAAGTTTGGACAAAATCGAGGGTGGACCATGGATCTATCCTACCCCTGGTCAGGTTTTCTCGTGCACCTCTGCATGACAAACTAGTCATAAAATGGATATCATCTCTATTGATCAAGAGCTCAAGATCCCCGATCTAGAACAACCCTTGGTGTACATCCCATCATTGGATTATCCAACTTAAAATTTCTTCCTGACCCTTCATCAGGTCAAGCCTTTCATACTTCATTAGACCACATCTTCAAAGTGCAAGTATGCATGTTGGATTATTCAGCATCTATAGTTCTTGGCTCTCATGAGCCCTTTCTCTCCATAGACTCATGATGATGGCTCCAAACCTGCACAAAAGAACCAAAAAATAAATCAACATGATGGATAAATTCCAAACAAATCATATGTTGGGGTTTGGAAGTGCACCCATATGGCCTAACACCCCCCCTTAGGTCCCACAAGGCTTGCTAATGCCATCCTCTAGGTTATGAAGGGCGTTTAACGCCCCTCTAGACCTAGAGGGCATGGAAAATTTTAGGGGCTTATAATCGCAGGTGGGCTAATTTTCCATGATTTTTCCAAAAACAATATTCGCCAATTTCCAATTTTTTCTAAAATTGATTCGCCCAAATTTTACAATATAAAATTATTTTACCTTAAAATCGCCAACATTATATAGAGACTATATATAAAATCAGTAAAATTTGAATAATTTTATAAATATATCAATAAACATTTTTTATTTTGTGTATTAGGGACTAGTGAGATTCGCCAATGTTTTTAAACTTCAAGATAATTTTCCATCCTTAAAATTTTCCTTGCTAGAGGGGAGTGTTAATTGCATTGTATGAGCTAGGGCTTCCCTGAATTCAAAAAATCCACCCCTAATGCAACTGAAAAAGGTTAAATATTGCAAGATAAAGGTTTTCCAATCTACCTATAACAAAGGACACGTCGAATGGTCGCCTAGATTGCTCGTAATTACCCGAGGAAGATCTGCTCCTCTTTCACTCTAGAACACTCTCATAGCACTCAAATGGTGCAAATGGTGAAAATGGAGGCTCAAAAAGCCTCCTTATAGTCACTCTGGAGGTATGACTCTCCTTAATTAGTCATTGAAATAGAATTTGTTCAATTCCTATGCTATTTATCATGCGCCATTTCAATATATTGTTTATATTACTCATGCTTTGGTAAATGGGTTTCAGGGTTGAATTGCATAAACGACCATGTTCGATTCACTATGAGCGCTTTCTTTTGTGGGATATTTTCTCGCTCATGAATTCAAAAATCCTTGAGTTTTTGTCATCGAGCTCGTAAAATTCCTACAATGATGATATGAGTGCTTTCTTTTTTGGGACTATTTCTCACTCCTAAATTGAAAAATCCCTGAGGTTTTCCCTTCTTCGGGCTCGTTAAATCTACGAACAAGGCATGAGAAGTTATTTTACCTATTTTTCCTCACTCATTAAACTAAAAAAGATACTTTCAGTTTTCTTGATTTTACTCGTTAAAATTTTATAAATATCTATTGACTTTGTCGTCGCGTGACTCATTCAAAATTCACGACGAATATCGATTTTACTCCGTCCCCTTGTACTCATAACAAAATGAGGAAAACATCTATTGAGCATAGGTTTATCACGTTATCCAAAATTAGTAGACTAACTTATGGAAAAGGAACCATGTCAGGTATATTATTAAACCTTTGTCGCACCCAGTTAGCAACTATGACAAAGGGACCCCCCTAGATTCGCTCTTACGATCTTTTCAGACTCTCAAAATATGAAAGGACCACCGAGTTTACCTATCTGGACTCATTAAATTAATTAGATGGGGAAAATTAGACAACACAATTGCTTTATTTCAAGATTTGGGAAAGAGTTTTTTGGCAGCAGTTGTGTTCCCTTGAACATGGCACTTCCTCAACAAAACCTTCTTTGTGACAGCTTCTCAAAATGAACCTTACCATCCTATGAGTTTAGCTTATATACCCCAATGTTCTTGCATCTTTGTATCCTAACACTCTTTGGTGTTCATAAGTCTAGTGCAAGTTGGTTAAAACCTTTGTGTCATGCCTTATATTGTTCAGGGGATCCCTTTATTCTCTGTTTCCTCCATCAAACCCTCAAGCATATACTTCCATCATGCCTTTGTCGATTTGACCCAATGCTCAAACTATTCTTCAAAAAACAATCATTCTTGTCCCATTTCGTGTCGAATGATGTAGAACACATTATTTCCTACCTTTTGATAGGGCTCTTCCTATTGACTTCAACACTCTATCTAGGAAGCAGATCCAGAAACACATTAGTGCCTTGGAACTTGCAGACATCAATGGCAGGTTACCTTGTGTTTGGTCAGGGGTTTTCATTATTATCTCCTAGTTAAACGATTCTACGAGTGTTATTCACACTTTCTAGATTGTATTATGCATCTTGGAGACCATCATCATTATTGGTGTCCATCCTCATGCCTATTAATAGTCTTCATTATTAACTGGTAATCAGACGATTTCGTACATGTTTGACCTCAACGCCTTTATTCACATGTATCGAAATATGTTTTTAAGATGAAGCGTCAATAAAGACCTTGGGTAGAGGCTTACATCACTCAACATTGTTTCCTCTCCCAAGCTGCGTATACTATGTTTTGGAGACAACTCATCAGGATGATCCTATTATGAAAAAAGTTCTACGTTGTGCTTATCAGTGGACACAATCGTCATATCTCTTTGTTGAGAAATCACTCTGACATAGCTACTGAGCATGGGAATGCCTAACTTAGGACATTATTTTAGATTTATATATATTTGTTGTCTCAAGTTTCTCGTAGTCGCTAAGCTTTGATCCTCTTTTCTTTCCAGAACATGAAAGTTATAAAGTATTTCAGCCATCATCTTTGCCTCTGATCTCACACTTTAGGTGGCATCTATTATACAATAAAATGACCTCCTCATCATCTCAGAGGAGAAAGGAAAGATGATTGAAATATTGACCAAGTTCACACGCCTATTTTCCAAACTAATGCTCCCTAGGAACTAGCAAGGTGCTTTATAAAGCTTCCTAGCCATGAAACATGTGTGTTAGTCCCTAGGGTAACTCTTTGTGTTGCCTTGGGGGAAATGTTAGTCAACTTTAGTGAGTTTATGGAGGTAAAAGGAGTGGGTTGACTGAATAATATCCCTATATTCACTTATATGTCAAACCATAAAGCAGGGAAACATTGAGATTTGACCTGTTTGAGGAATTAATATTCCTAAAAAAATCTAACAAACAAGTAAAGAGGTATAAAGCATGGAAACATCTCAACTTTTTCCCAAAAGAACTCATGAAAGAATTGGCAAGGCTTATCCTTTCATGCCATATATTTGAGGCTTGGGGCATTGTGAAAGAGGTCGAAAGTATTGAAAGGATTTCCTATTCACTGTCAAAGCTTTGTATTAGAAATTGGCTCATCAAGAGGTTAAGAAGAGAGAGAGAGAGAGGAGTTGGAGGTGCAAGGGAAGCTTAATGCAACTAATGGTTGTAATCACTCTTTTCTATCATTAATATATACCTACAGTTGTGTTGTCCACTCCATGGCATTGGTATTGTGAATTTTTTACATGTTTATGCAATGTTATTGATTATGACTAGCTTAGATATGTGTAGTTAGATATCATTATGTATTCTTTTATTGATTGTCAAGGTTATATGCTATGATATTATGCCTCATCTTATCTATGTGTAGGTATTGATCTAGGAGCTAGCTGAGAGGTCTTCCACTCCGCTACTTTGAGTTATTCAGTAAAACCACACGAAGATCTAAGGTAACAATCTTCCTTCTTACTTTCATTATTATTTCACTAATACGGATATGTGCATGTATCTATGTGCCAGCTGCAGCTAATCTAACAGTATGCCAAGGATCTCGGGAAGATCCTTGAGGATATTTCCAATGCAACCACCTGTGCATTAATCCCTATAGCAATTGGGGCCTGCAAAGTTATGTAAACAAAGTCTGAAGAAATAAAATATTTGTGGTTTCCTCCTGCAAGGAATTCCATGTACATATTTTGTTTTCTTTTGTTGATGTGATGATGATGATTTTTTATGCTTTGTCACATTTTTAATTATGAGAAGATTGTAATTGTTTAATTTGGTATAATTGGTTACTACACTGATTCATCGCCCCGCTCTCAGTGGGAACATTATTTTAACAAGACACTCTATGTACGCTATCTAGAAAGACCATGCAAAAATTTATGCATAGTATTTTTTGAGATATAACCCATTACGTGGGTTTGATAGTGGATTTCCATCAAATTCAACCAACTTAGAGGCCCCTTTTTTGAGAACTTGTTTAAAAACATAGGGACCATGCCAAAGAGTTTCTATTTTCCCTACTCCTAAATTATCATGATCTTGATGATATACCATATCCATATCACCTTGCACAAAATGATGTAGTTGCACATTTTATCATATTCAGCCTCGACACATTTTTTACGATTTTCATCGTCTATTATAGTGTGAAAACATTTTTCGTTAAGATGGGCTAAGTGTAACAGATGTTCTTCTTTTGTATAAGTGTTAGGGATAAATTCAATGGCTATTTTAAGAGATGGAAGTTTGCATTCAAATCAATGAACATCCTCCACACCATAAACCAAATAGAAAGGAGTGAAACTCACGAAAATTTTAACTAAGGTTCATATGACTCTAGTGTGTAGAAAAGTATAAGATGCCAATTGGACTTATGACTCTATGTCATCGTATTCATCATGGTTTTCAATACTCAATTTCTAGCCTCTACTTGTTCATTAGCTTGAGGATGATAGTGGGTTGTGTATTCATGGAAATAAACTAACTTGGTAGCTAACTCCTATATCATATGATCTTGGAAATCTACAGCGTGACTAGTGAAAATCACTTTGGGTACTCTAAACCTAACAATAATATGGTTTACAATGAATAAATCCATAGTGATACCATCATTTGAAAACAATGGCATAGCCTTAGCTCAATAAGTGAAGTAATCTACTGCAACAATGAAGTAAAGGTGTCTTTAGCTGAGGTGGGGCTACCTTGCATAAAGTCAATGCTCGATTTGGCAAATGATCTGAAAAAAAACCATAAGGTGAATTGGAGCATGGTGAGCACACATTATTTCAGAAAATATTTGAATGGATGACACTTTTGGATAAAATTAACACAAACTTTAAAGATCAATTCCCGAAAATAACCAATGTGCAATATTTTTAGAATAGTGGCATGGTTAGACGGGTGACAGCCACAGGATCCAGTTTAAGAGTCATTTAAAACTCGTTCAACCTCTTCATTAGTGATACAATGACATAATACAACATAAACTCTATGACAATAAAGAGTATTAGTGATAATGACATAGTTCGTAGACTGGTGGCCTATATGTCGATGTTCATTGTGAGATAGTTCAGTCCAAAAATGTTGAGTTTGGAGATAAAGTAGAACATCTCCATACCACGGATCAAAAGATCTAAGGAAGAATAAGGATTCATTAGGGAAAAAATCAACAACCACGGTTTCTTCATTAACTCAGGGTAAAGTAGTCATGAACTCAGTGAATGCCAAGGATTTCTTGGAATTAGCAACTACAAATTCCAAATTGAACTATTGAAGGATAACAATCCACTTAGAGTATTTACCCCCAATGGTTTGATGACTAGGAACTTGTTTTGTGGGATTGGATTTTTTGATCAAAATGGTCTTTTAGAAAAGTATAGAATTCTATAAACATTGGATAACTACAATTTCCACCAAATCCAACTTATCAATGTGGTATTAATGATCTCAAGGCTAGTAAGTCCTTTTCTAAGATATTAAATGTCATGTTCATTGCACATATCATCTTCTTCAATGAGAACCATATCAATGGTGGATTTTCATGGCCATAAGATATAACAAAAAGTCACAATTAAAGTTTCGAGGACTGAGTAATGGGGAAAATAACAAAGCCTATTTCAAAGTGTCAAAATATATATGGGCTTAGTCATCCAATACAAAAGGTACCTTTTTTTTTAACAAGTGGATAAAACCTCATCTTATCTCTGCCTAATTGGAAATAAACCTATGCAATAAATTATCCTTTGCTTTAAGTGATTGAAGCTATCATATAGTGCATGGACAAGGAAAATTGATTATTGCCTCTACCTTAGAGGGATCAAAATAGATACCTTCCTTAGACACAATAAAACCTATTAACCTCTTAGATCAAACACAAAGGACACATTTGTGAGGTTTTAACTACAATTTTTGATAAAGACATCAAAGAAACACTTCCCTCATATGCGAGGTATGATCCCCAAGAAGGAAAGAGAATGCAATAAAGTCATTGAGATAAACTTCCATGATGTGTTTTATATCGTGAAAGGCATAGGACATTGCCCGTTGAAAAGTAACATCAACATTTTAAAGTCAAAAAGGAATTTTTTGATCAGTGATTGTTTCCCAAGGAAAGATAAAGGTGGGTTTGTGTTGATCCTATAATTTGATTTGGATTTACTTATAGCTAGAGAATACATCTTTAAAACAAAAGATAGCATTCATAGTAAATTTATTGAGAATTTGGTTGATAAATGTTGTTGTATAATTATATTTGGGACAATCCAAATTTAAATATCTATAATCCATATAAACGCTAGTCATTCATTGTTTCTTATTGACCATAATATGATTAGAAACCCATTCTATCAAGGGTACGAGATAAATGATACCAAGAGAACACATCATGAGATTCTTTTGAAAAGGGTAGTGTAAGTTTCAATCTTTGGTGTGTATAATCTACTCCAATCATAATATTTTCAACGACACCCAGTTTTGTAGTGATGTTGATGGGTATACTTTTTGAGATGTTTTCTAAATTCACTTCAAAGAAAACATCATGAACCATGATAGGGGATTGGGAAAACTCAACATTACTAGAGGAATCCAATATTTTTGGTGATTCATATAACTTATCTACGTGAGGAAGAAAATATAATCAATGAGGAATATCTTGCCAAGGACGATCTAACATCAACTAGACTTCCATAATGGCTTCTTCATTAGGAGGATTAGTATCAAGAAAGTCATGAGATAATGGATGGTCAACCAACCAAATTGACATAAGGTAATCATCAAGTGTTCATGAGATGTTTCATTTGACATAGAAATATCACATCCCAACTAAATGAATTGATAAGAAAGATTTTTCATGCTTAAATAAATATGCTTACCATATTAATATACTTCTGAGAGAGAAGGCACCACCCAAGGATCAAGATATCGATACAATCCATTGGTGATGGAAGAGATCATATGCATATGAATGATAGGGTACAAGGAAGCATATGGTGGGGGTATATAAAAGAACCAATAAATGTTTCATTGTTAAACAACCCCACACCAACACTCTCATACATCGAAGGGTTATCTCCAAGAAATGGCACAACAATGCTCGCAGTTTTATACTTGGTCAACGATGCATAAAATTCAAATTGACTGATTGTGACAATATTTCCTTCACGAGGAAAGTGAATCACATCAAAGGTGATGACATAAAATGGTCATGGAATAGAACCAACTATAGACAAGGAGAAATTTATAATCTAAGGGAGCATCAACAACTTCAACATCTACAATAAAAATTCTCCCCCCTAGCTCAATGTAAAATGAAGGAAAATTTCCCTGAGGTACAAATTCATGTCCATCAAAGGCATGAAGAGATATGCCTAGCTTAATGAGTGTTGCATAAACAAGAGCTTTCTAGCATGACATGGCCATAATACAAGTGGAAGACCCTTCATCTACTAGAGTATGATGTAGATATTAATTGAATATGCATATTGAGATCTTAAAAGTACCCTTATGGGAGAGTTTAAAGTGAAGGGCATCAACATAAAATGTATACAAATTTGACTAGGAGAGATCCACCCCTTCGATAACAGTCTACAAGGATTTTCATTGTGTGGGAAAGCTCTAAAAAAATTCCAGGGAAGTCATGGAACAATTTTCCTGGGTTAAATGTTGAACAATGCTATAGTGTTGGGAAGCTCCTACATTGGTATTGTGTGTCAACTTCAAAATAAAACCCTTAGGTTGGAGAAATATTGGTTCCAAAAAATTATATTGTTGGAAATTGTAACTAGGTTCGCTCTTTATTTGATGTATTTGAGTCATCATGAAATGAATTTGTCAAAAGAATAAAGAAACGATTTTGTGTTATCATAACAATGACTTATTAAAACATGTGTTTCATGCGTGGGTAATAATTATATTAGTCAAAGTCCCCATTATGAACTCCTAGTATTAATATCGAGTTTATAGAGTCATTGTACATTCAAAGAGACCCTTCTTAGGCTTTTGAATCGTGTAAAAAGTTTTATTATTGAGTGAAATATGATTTATGTATCCTCCACACCAAGTCATCCTAAAAGAGTTCAAGTTTCCCTAAGAACACTTATATCGACCTCACGTGCAACCTATAAATACAAGCTAGTTGAAGTCATTTGGAGCAATGACATCTCAAGCTAGTTCAATATCTCAAGTGTTGTTGGGGAAGTGTGAAGTCTGATGCTAGGAAGCCAAAGGAAGTGCGAGTTTGGGGAAGTCCAAGGAGAAGAAGAAAATTGAGCTTTTGGTGACTCTCTCTCTCTGTTTCGTGCCCTAGATTGGGATATTGAAGTCTTCCAAGTTTCACTAATGCTAGAAGTTGTCTGATGTTGGAAGTTGTTGCCTAGTTGAAGTTGCTAGAAGGAAGTCGAAGATCTGGGAGGCTGACTTGGTGTGCAGGGAAGGTCTAGTCTTTGTCTAAGGTAAAGAGTCTCAAAGAATACTATTGAAAGGAATAATTTTCTTGAATGGTTTTTCCCCTCGAGGGGGGGTTTTCCCTGGCATAGTGCCTACATATTATGTCTCTTGTTTTGTGATCTTCATACACACATAATAAGGTGATTTATTGATGAAAGATAAGATAATAAAGAAGCAAAATAAGCCAACATAGTCACAAGTAGTTATCAAGAAAGGATAATCAAACCCTAAAATAACTACTTTTCTCTTCCAACATGGTTTTAGAGCTAATGTCAGGAAGAGTTGAAGATCGATATGTTGGCATGTTTCTCCCTCTTTGATGAACTACATAAAAATGGGTATCAACACTGTTAGAAGATGGTTCAGGAAGTTCATCTACTACGTATTCAACAAGGTCGAAATTCAAGGATTCTTGGCTGCGCTTACATGATCTCTCTTAATGATGACAATGGATGGATCATTGATTGTGGCGCATCGAAACACATGACAGGGGAAAGTAAAAAACTTCATATTATATCAAAGAAGCCATCTTCTCATTCAATAGAATTGGGTGACAAGAAAATATATGTTGTTAGAGGCCTGGGATCAACATCGTTGAAGCTAGATGATGGATCAAAGTTTCAACTCAACAATATTCTATATATTCCATGTTTGAAAAATAATTTTCTTTCTATTTCTTTTTTTGATGGAAAAGTATTGGTTTGGGCAAAAGACTCTAGCATTAATAAAGATAGGGTTATTGGAGTTTGTGAAGGCAATCTTTATATGGTAATTACACAACCTCCTCAAGCTTTCGTTCATATGGAAATAATTCTCATTGGGTTGTGGCATAGGAGGAATGGTCATATACATTATAAGGTCATCCCTACAATTACTCACCTGGTTCATGGTCTTCCTAATATGAAGTTAGATCATTAAGGTGTGTGCAAGGGATGCTCTTGGGAAAACATACAAGAAATCCATTTCATAATAGTGAAACTAGGTCTAAAGAAATATTAGACCTCATCCATTTTGACGTGTGTGGGCCCATATATGAGAAGTAACTTGGAGGTAATATTTACTATGTGACACTAATTAATTATCATTCTAGAAAGAAATCACACTACCTCCTCCAAAAAAAAAACATGAAGTATTTGATAAATTCAAGGAATTTATGGCTGAAGTGGAAGCCCTAACTAAAAGAAAGATAAAAACTTTGAGGTCTGACAATGGTGGGAATATACTTCTAAGGATTTAATTGCATATTGTAAGGACGCAGGTATTAAGAGGGAGCTCATTGTTCCCTATTATCCAAAACAAAATTGATTGGTTGAAAGGATGAATAGGTCAATTAAAGAAGACATTCAAACTATGATCCTTGATCAATACCTACCAAACTTCTTATGGGGAGAAGAAGTTATGACAGTCATATAAATTCAAACTAGAAGTCCTTATAAGAGTCTTGATAATACAACACTCGAAGAATTATTCACAGGAAAGAAGCCGAGTGTGGATCACCTCCAAATCTTTGGAAGTCTAGCATATATACATGTTCTAAAAGACAAGCAAAATAAGTTGGACTCTACAAGTATCAAGGGAATATTCATTCGATATAGTCTCTCTTCAAAAGCTTATAGAATCTACATCAAGGAAGGAAGATATATTGAAGTATGAAGGGATGTCATATTTTATGAAAACAAAGCATACAAGAAATCAAAGGATATTCCTATTGATTCTAATGATGAAGAAATTCCCGTAGAAGAAGAAGTTCATTGTGAAAAAACTACTACAAATATTGAAGAAGAAGAAGGACCAAGTGAACCTATTCAATTGGTGGTTATCCCAATCATAAGGAAGAGGCAAAATTGGTTGAAAACTACATTGAAGATGCTAAAGGACATGACGTTGTGAAAGGAACATTCAAGGAAAGAAAGAGACCAGAGAGATATTATGGTTATGCTACATATATGATGAAATTTATTGAAGTCAAACCATCTACATTTAAGGAAGTTGTGCATCAAGAGGATTGGAAGAAAGTAATGCAGGAAGAATATCAATCCATCATGAAGAATGGGGTTTGGGAAATCCTTCCTATACCTAATGACAAATCAGTTTTCACATCTAAACGTACCTATAAGATCAAATATGCAATTGATGAAAGTATAGACAAGTATAAAGAAAGATTCATTAAAAGGGGTTTCTCTCAAAAGGAAGGCATCAATTATGAAGAAACCTTTGCACATACAACAAGGCACACTGCCATTAAATCGTTGGTTTCATTGGCTACTACAATGGGGTGTATTATCCATCAAGTGGATGTGAAGACCACATTTCTAAATGGGACCCTTAATGAGGAAGTTTACATCGAACAACCTGAAGTCTTTGAATTTAATAGCAAGTACTCTCATGTTTATTGACTTAAGAAGGCCCTATATGGTTTGAAGCAACCACCTAGGGCATGGTATGAAAGGATGGATGCATATCTAGTTATAATTGGGTTCGTGAAGAGTTCTATTGATCCAAATCTCTACACCGAGATCATGGATTATGATCCCATCATTATCCTACTATATATGGATGATCTATTCATCACAGGTGTGGAGTGAAGAATTAAATAATTCAAGAAGATGTTGGAAGTTGAATTTGAAATGAAGAATCTAGGACTGGTGCACTATTACCTAGGTCTAGAAGTATGGCAAAGACCTGGGGAGATATATTAAGGGCAAGGAAAAAACATCATCAAGTTGTTTCATAAATTTGGGATGATTGATTCCAAGTCGATGACTACTCCTATGATCACCAATCTCAAGAAGTTGAGGGACTCTAACTCTATTCTCGTGGATCCCACCTCCTATCATAGTTAGTGGGTTCCCTAATGTATCTGGTAAATACTAGGCCAGATATATGTTTTGTAGTAAACATTCTTAGTCAGTTTCAATTGGAGCTCCGACATGATCATTGGATAGCTACTAAACATATATTGAGGTGTCTTTGTGGCACTATATATCATTGCCTAAAGTATGATAGTAAGGAAGTCAAACTAATTGGCTTCAAAAAATTTGATTTGGGTGGAATTGAGACCGATGCAAGGAGCACTACTGGAGGATGTTTTGGGCTTGGAGCTGCTATGATCTCATGGATTAGGAAGAAAGATCTTGTTACGTTAATTTGTGTCGAGGTTGAATATGTGGTTGCATGTGAAGTAGGAAAGGAGGTTATTTTGCTAAGGAAGATTCTGACAAGTTTGTTCGAGAAGTCTCTACTGTGATTAATTGTGACAATCAAAGTTGTATCAAGATGTTTGGAGATCCCGTGTTTCATTTGAGAATGAAATATATCAACAATAAGTTCCACTTTATTAGGAACCTAGTGCAGGATGGGATTGTGAGGTTGAAGTATGACTCAATAGATGAACTGGTAGAAAACATAATAACAAAGGCTCTTTCAAATAAGAATTTTGAGTATCTAAGAAACCTAATAGGTTTGGTAGACATTGTTGACTATATTGAGGATAAGGAAATGGAAGATATTTTTTGAGGCTTTGAAAGTGAAGCATTTCCTAGGAGGAAATATGGTTGTCACTTTGTGTTGATGTCTAGGTCCCAATGAATGGAAGGGTGGCATGGGTCATAGAGATTTGACCATGGATATGCACCTAGGTCCCTGGATTGGTGGTTAGAAAGTAAGCTTGATGGTACCTAGAGGGGCTAAAAGCTTGAGTCCACCTTATTCCCACTTGGATAAATTCACCTGGTCAAGAATCCAGTCCATGGCATTGCATGCCTAAAGTTATTTTGTTCATATAGTTTGAGATCTTTTATTATATTTGTATATGATGAATACCTCCCTAGTTAAGAGGGAGTGTTAGAAATTGTAACCAGGTTCGGTCTTCATTTGATGTATTTAAGTCACCATGAAATGTATTTTTAAAAAGAATAAACAAAATAGTTTTTATTATTATAACAATGACTTATTAAAGCATGGGTTTCATGCTTGGGTCATCATTATATTAGTCAAAGTCCACATTGTGGACTCCTAGGATCGATACTAAGTTTATAGAGTCATTGTACATTCAAAGAGACCCTTCTTTAGCTGTTGAATCATGTAAAAAGTTTTATTATTGAGTCAAATATGATTTATGTATCCTCCACACTGATTCAGCCTATTAGAGATTGATTCGGCGCAACAACACTTATTCGACCTCACATGGAGCATATAAATACAAGCTAGTCGAAGTAATTTGGAGAAATCACAACTCAAGCTAGTTTGATATCACAAGAGTAGCTAGGGAAGTGCCAAGTATGATGCTTGGAAGCCAAAGGAAGTGTGATTTTGGGGAAGTCTAAGGAAAATAATAAAATTGAACTTTTGGTACCTCTTTCTCTTTTTTTCGTGCCCTAGATTGGGAAATCGAAGCCTTGCAAGTTTCACTGATGTGAGAAGCTACCTGATGTCAGAATATGCTTCCTAGTCGAAGCTAATAGAAGGAAGTCGAAAATATGGGAGGTTGTGATGAGCCTCATGATTGGGTAACTATATGGACCTTAATCCACCTCCTAGCTTAGTCAAATCAACTCTTCTCACAATTTATTTCATATTTTGATTATATTTTGTTTAATGAGATGAGTCAAAGTGAGATATTATGCCTAGTGGACTAATGTGGATTGATTACAGGTTTGTGAGAGAAAATCATGGAATTTTGGCTAATTAAGGGATGAAACTCGAATAAGGCAAGGAGGAGAGATTGTAGGAGGTGGATCCTCCTCATTCACTCCTCCCTCATTCGAATATTTCTCCATCAATCACACTAGCTTGAAGTATAAGCAGCCAAGTCATGGAGATCAGAAGGCAGACGAGAAAGTGACAGTTAAAGATTTAGTTTATCTCAAGTTTGGGAGTCGAGCCTCCCTAGATCTAAGGAAGACGTTGGGATCTTCAATTGTATAAATAAAGAGGCCTAGAGCCTCATTAGGATTTGAATTTTTGGATTTCGAGTTCAAGGCTTGTGGAAGACATTGTTATGTAATTCTTTGTTTTGATAATGAGAATGAGCAATTCCTTGATCCAGCACTGACTTAACTCAAAGGGATGAAGCTATTAGGTTAGGGCCAAACCCTAGAATCAAAGGACCCTCTTCTTGTATTTGTATGCTTAGATTGAATTCATATATTAATGGTTGAATTGTCTTTAGAATTATTTCACTACAAGTAGTGTAGATTTGATTAGTTTGCTTTAGTTGGCTTCCATTTGTGCTTTACTTCAGCGATAGTTTATAAGAGATAAAGGGACATAAAAAAGTTTCCGATAGGTGGTTTTGGCCTCACTCCTTCCTTCAGGGATCATGGTTTGAGGAAAGAACTCCTATGAAACCCTAAAAAGACAGAATTCTACTTTCTCATGGAATTTAGGGTTTTTTGTATTAGGCCAACATTTGATCAGTTTGCAAGAGTAGGATTTAGTTATTATTTCTTCCATCTTCAGTCTTACATTAGACCTCATCAATGTTCCATCTTATTCTATAAGTTCTCCTCATGCATGAAGTAGGTAGCTAGCTCATGAAATTATGTTGTCCTTAGTAATTTAAATTCTTCTTTTTTACATGATTTTTGGGTAAATATCAATGTTTGATGCAGTGCAGGTGTTTCAAAAGTACAAAGATATTCCATAGTCAGCAACCTCATTCCAAATTCATCCATCCATGATCATTCTTTTATTTCACTAAAACCCTCACCAATTTCATCATTTCACAAGGAAACCTCTCCAAGCTTGTTGATCAAATCTAACCATCTCCCAACCTTGGTTTTGAGTTCTGAAGTGGTCCTAGGCACTCGCTTGCCTCATTCCATCCACTAAATACCTTCCCTAAGCATTCCATCACCTTCAACACGCATCCTTTTTCTCTCGGTTGTATCCTGTAGAAATACAGGGGATCCTGTAGGTTTTCAGGACATCCTGTAGTGGCTTGTTTTGAGGCCGAATTGAGGGAAAGGCCTCTAGGAAGCTAGAAAAGGTCCCTTACTGGTCTCCCCAACCTTCTAGCCATTCACCATCATCCCTAAGCCACCTGCCTCACCACCTAAAGAGATTAGCTTTCATACTCTCACATAAAAAAAGCAAAAAATAAAAACAGAATTATTTTATTCATTTACATGCACAGCAGTAGAATGTTTGATGCTTTGAATTTGCATGCTTGGGACAGTAGAATTGCATACATGCTAACTTAGCATTCTTTTGAAGCATAGCCTATTATCAGTTAGTTAGAAAATGGTGTGTTATAGCATTTGATTTCAGTCTTTTTCCTTACTGCAGTAGCCAAACTTTCTCTTAGAGTAGATTTCTCTTTCCCTCATTGGTAATCAAGCTTCTTCTGAATCCATAGAAGTCTGTTTTGAAAAACCTTAGTGGTTTATCGCCAACTTAGAAGTGACATCGAGTAGACCCATCACATTTACTTGTGTATATAGCACTGTCACCTCCAAGTTTGTACGAACCCTGAGTTGATAAAGTAAAGTTGGTAGCCCCAGGAGTTGTAGCATTCTTGTTGCAATATTGATGCTCATCACTTTTTGGCACCATTTCTACGGAGGTGTCTGAGTAATATGTGATTACTGCTTTCTTTCTTCCATTTCTTATCTCTAATATTCTACTATTATTTTCATTTCTGCAAAAGTAATTTAGTTTGCTTTCTTTTCCATTCTGCAAGTACGATTTCACTCAGTCAGTTAGTTTTCATTTAGTCTGTAATTTCAATTCTGCAATTATTTTCAAAGCTTGAAAAAAAACACAAAACAAAACAAAAACTCTTCTTTCATGCTTTGTAGGAATAGGGATAACTTAGGGAAATTTTTGCCAAATTCCCCCACCGCTTCAAACATTCAACCTTACCTCTTCTTTGATGGTTGTTGTTACACAGCAATTTGTCACTGTCCCTACTACCCCTCTCCCGCATCTTGGAGGACTCATTCTGGGACCTATGAGAAGTGACATGGCCTACAAACACTTGCATTACATTCCCCTGAACATGAGCTTTATTTTCCCTGAAGACATCTCTTGCTAAAAAACCCCTAAAAATAGCTCTTTTTCCATTGGCGCGGTTCCATAGTGCAGCCCTCGCGCTAAGGGGGAAAATCCTCCAAAGAGGGCACGCTAGTTGGCACTCTGTCATAGAGTCGCACCCACGCCAACCATAATCAAACCTATTTTTTAACAAACAAACTGCGGAATTTTCATCCTAACAAATTCCTGGACTGTTATCTATCTTGAGTTGGGTGGTTTGGCTACGGATTTCCATAGAGAGGAAGTGGTTTGCCACCTCTCATGGAAGCTTCCTTGATGATATGGCCAACCCATGATTATTGGCTATGATCCCAACTCCCCTTCCTCCATCTATAAAAGCTTGCCCATTTTCCTTTGCAAGCTAGTTCCAGAGTTCCAGAGATTGAGAATTCTTAAGTTTCCAAGAGCTTCATTCTGCAAGAGCCTTCTTGATTCCCATAAGGCCAAATCTAAGCAAGGATATTATTGTCCAAAATCCAAAGAGAGAGGCTTGTCCTTATTCCCGATAGGCTTTGTGAGACATGTACTGCTGACTACCTACCAAAGGAGAATCTGGCGTCAGAACTTTGGTTGTATTCTTCTTTGATTAAGTATTAATGAACGACTATTGGTTATGGTTCCACTCTTATTATTATTTGTGATGATGATGAGTTATATCCTTTCTAACTGATATATAGCTACATATGTTGGATTTTATGCTTGTGTTTGTGTCGTTTCTTGTATGTGCAAGTGTCCATTCGCGGAGATCGTGAGGATTGTGATCTGCGGAGCAAAGGAACGAGAGCACTACCTCTTCTACAAACAATAGCGTTGGAATCCAGGTAGGCCTTCATCACTGGTCTGTTAATTTGCAATTATGAACTTGCGCTATAGCGTTTGATGATTGTTGCTAGACCCAGCCTGGGCTAGTAGGGATCGCCTCTGTCCGCAGAGGGGATTTACCTCCTCAACAATTTGGCGACTCCATTGGGGAGCTCATCTTACCTTTTTGGTTGTTTCTTTATTTTTTGCTTGCTTGGTCAGCCTTTTGCTGGGTTCTTTTGTTCTTTTTTGCTTCTTGGTTTACTTGGTTATCGTTGGCCTGGTTTTGGATTGCTTATTTTTCATTTTGGCACAGCAACGCCAATTGGCGCTAGTTGTCAATGTATTACTCGCGCCAATCCTTAAAAGGCGCTAGTTTCAGCCTGACAGTCACTCCAATTGACGCCAATTGTTAATGTACTACTCATGCCAATCCTTAAAAGGTGCTAGTTTCAGCCTGACAGTCACACCAGACCTGGGGACTGCTAGGGTTTGCTTGATTTTAAGCCTTCTGAGCCTGATCTTTGATTGTGGTTACATTTTCTCGACTGCTTGAGTGCGTTGGAGTCATGTTTGACTGGTTTTAACCTTCATCCTTTGGTTGTTTGCCATTTTCTATCGATTTCACGTTTTTAGCCCTAGGGCATCTAGTGGCTTTGCGTGTCGAGCCTTCCTTAGGAGTTTTTGGTCTTTTATTGGTCCAGTCGACTTTTTGATGGCTCCCTTGCACTCATTTAGCGGTTTTTAATCATTTCATTGCATTGTTTGAGTGACCTACCTCTTTTTCACTTGAACTCCACTTTGTTTCGCTTTGGGCCTAGATTACACGGCTCATTTGTGTCTTTGAGACTTTTCTCGGTTTTGAAGGACTGCTTTGTTCATTCATGGATCTGATTATGCTTGCATTGAGTGAAACTTGCTTGTTTTTGCTTTCTTATTATCATTTCTCAAAGTTTGTTTAGTGCATCTTGCCCTTAATATTAAAAAAAAACTCTTTTTCTTTTCATTAGTTAATGTGACTTATAGCTTTTCGTTGTTATTAGTGATTAGTGACTTTGAAGAAAAGTTTTTGATTTCCATTAACTGCATTAGAGATATCGTTGGTTGTTTTATGATCATTTTGTTTGTGTGAAAGCTCTCAACTCTCTTATAGATAGCATTCATCGAATGAAATGATATATTGCGACATATAGTTTGCATTTAGGAAATTTTGAGACATTACATACGGTAAGGCCTGAAAACTAAAACATAATCCAAGATCAACTTTAAAATGAACTGATCCAGGTGGATATTGGTGGCCACCTGCCAAGTCCACCTGGACCCCCACCATTGTCTTTCTCAGCATTTTCAGTTTCCTTAATTGTAGCACAACTTACTATTTTTACCAGTTTTTTCGGGTCCTGAACTTCCGGAGCCGTTTTGAGGCCCTAAACGACGCTTTTTGGGGAATCCGGGGGAAACATGTGTCCATGTAATGGACTAATGTTGCCCGTTCCAACAATGATAGTGCTCGAATAGATCTTTCTAATGAGCTATTGTACGCGTCAAACGGAGATCATATGCTAAAGTTACGACCCTGGGAAGTTGATGTACCAACTTAACCCCAAACGGGGCCCACAGTTTGGCGTTTCATCTCCTAGGGTTAGGTTTTGGAATGTTAAGGGTTTTTCATTGTTTCTCAACAATAAATAGGCCTTCGAGCCTCATTGTAAGTCAGTTCAGAGGCATGTAGCCAACACATCTCTTCTCAGAGATAAGCTACCATCGCCCTAGCTAGTTTATTTCCATTTCTGATTGTAAGCATATTTCAGTATTTTCCATTAATGAAATGAAGTATTATTTCCGCTGCATATTTGTGTATATGGTTATCTCTGTAATTTGTTGCGTTCCTGTTTAAATCCGGATCAGTGTTATCAGAGCGGTCTGCTTTTTCTCTGTTTTTCTTTGCATGTCCCCAACAAGGTCGGGATATAAGGAGTTAGGGCTTGAACTGGTTGAACCTTTGCAAGACCAGCCTCGCAAATCCCGACGGCCTCCCATGGCGGACGAGAATAAAGACGAGGGGGCAGGAGATCCCATCAAATTCTTGCTCGAAGAAGCACTCGAGCGACAACGGAACGCAATGATGGAAACCTTTGCGCAGATCCTCCAGCGGCTACCCAGAAGCGGTGCATCAGCTTCCAGCAGCTTCTCTGGAAATGCCACACCCTTTAAGGTACAAGTTAATTTTGAAATCCCCATATTCGAGGGTGAGATAGATGCCGATGCCATAGATAAATGGTTAAATCTGCTAGAGGGTTATTTTTCTGTTCATGAATTTTCGAGTCGGGAAAAGATTGTTTTTGCTCTTCTCAAAGCAGCCCCCCACATCAAGGACTACTGGGAAACCTACTGCGAACAGAAGGGTGAAAGTACTGGCTCACTATTTTCAGCCGCACCCACCTGGGACTCGTTCCGGGCTGCCATCAAGGAGCAGTACTACCCTGTCGGGAGCTATGAGGATGAATACATAAAGTAGACCACGCTGCGGCGGGGAAGGGACCAAGAGGTGCCGGATTTCACCAATCTTTTCCATACCCTTCACACAAAGTTGGGTATCAAGGATTCAGAGCAACATTTGATACTCAAATACCGTGGCTGCCTGCACAAGTACATCCAGGAAGAAATACAATTCCTAAACATCCCCTCGTTCGGCGCAGC